>LJIJ01001707.1:0-38011 GCA_001718145.1 Orchesella cincta
TCCTGACGAATCGTTTCCGACGAATTTTGGTTTCATAACTATCCGGAACACCGGACATTTTTCCGTTTCAGTCTCTGTTTTTGTCGCGGTCTCAAACATTAGACTGTAAAGCATAAGAAACTAGGCATAAAACATAAAGAAAATAGTATTTTATTTGGGCTTTGGTTTAATTCTCACTGTGATTAGCGACCCGGTTAGGACTGCAGAGGAGAGGCATCATCATCATCAGTTCTCCTGACTTTCTTTTCAATGAACAAGATGCAGTCCTCTTCCCTGCTCATTATACTCCTCCCTGCTTCTTCACTTGAAGACCTCAACTATCAGGCGACAGATGCGAAACTTTCATTCTGGCAACAGGTGAATTTCCCCACCTGTATTGGAGTAGTTTACTATGGTGGAACCCCGCAAAAATAAATGTAACTGTCAAAAACAGTTTTATTGTCATGAGTAACTAATTGTTGGTGAACAAACTTCTTATTTTTTTACTCGATGTTGAGTCAATACAAAGATGAGCAGAAGCTTCCAAAAACGTGGAGGTCTACATTTTTCAGCTATGAAGCCAGTAAACTCCTCACTTGAACCCAAAATCTGTCCCTTTGCTTCATCGAAATAGAGAGCAGAGCGGAGAATTCACTTTCCATTGCTCCGTTTTAGTTGGAAGTGCATGCGTAGGGCATCTCAAAAGAAGATGCATCTCTCCGCTTGCAACCTGGGCTCTGGAGATTTGTAAAGGTGTGAATAAACAAGTTATCATCACTTTTATCGACGCCTCTAGATCGCTTATAATATTAATGGTTTCCGATCGCTATGCACATTCCTACCTTCCAGTTGCGCTGAGAACGCATGTTGTAAATGTTCTATACAAAGCCCAATCCAACTGTGAACTTTGTGATGACATTGATACTGATTGGAGGTTTATCCAAATCTGCCAAATACCATTGTCACTTCTCATTCTTCTGCTTACTAGCTCGCTTATCTAAAAAATTGTTTGGTGAGCTGAACGCAACGAGTCAGTAACGACAAATACAGTATGAGTAGAGTTTGTACAGTTAAAGTGACAAATAATGACACGTTTTTTGCTTATCCACGTTAGAATATATTTCTTATTCATAACTTTCATCTGTTCAGCTACAAAACTGAAGGTACAATATTCCCTACTCACACATAATGTCCGATTACGGAAAAAAGCATTATTGGGGCATTGAGGAGCATTTAAAAGATAAGTATTTTATTTAGCGACTACAAACAAATTGTTGCAAAAAATCTTACACGAGCGTCGTGTAAAGATAACAATTAATATTACAATAATAATTGTACGATGATCTTACCCGCTGAAAATATTAGAGGGTATAGCAATGCATTTTATTAACTAACTAAAAACAACACCTGTTTATAACAATGGTAGAAATATTGTTCGTTGCCGTTTTTTACTTTTATCGATGTAGATTAATGCATAAATGCAAGCTATACAATTACAGTGATACTTATCAAAATAAATTTCATTTAACGTCACATCCCTGTTACCTGCTAATGCTACCTGAAATGAAAAGATGAAGAAACAGAAAAAGTTGCATTCAAACTTTAACACGAGTGTATGATTGGTAGCATTCTTGTGAAAACTAGCTTTGGGAATGTCAGCAGACACTTTTTCTGATAAACTTTACTTTCGATATTGAAGACTCACACTTACTTTTTCTTGTGGAAATAATAACCTAATCTATTAGTAACATTTCGAAGCAAACACCACTCATTCTATAGATTTGGAATCCAAAAATGAAGCCAGGTTTTTAAAGTGTAGACCCATTGACTCCGGAACTCGACTCACAGAGGAATTAGGAACTCCCTTGCATTTCTAAATAAAAATAGGATTTGTTTTACAAAGGAATTTGAAGTTTTACGAAGGATTTTGAAGATGGCTTACTCATAAGAAACATTTTTATTGTAAAAAAGTTCTTACAGTCTGACGACAAACGTTTTTTGGTCTGTTGCAGAAAGCATTCAGCTCCGCCACTTGCTCTTTGAAGTGCTTCTATCTCCAAAATTTGTGACTGCTTTTCCGCCTCTAAACTTTCTCTGTCCTGGTTTCCAACAGAGTCAAGGGCAACAGCAAGATAAGCCTGCAAATTTTTTACTTTCTCCTTCTTTGCTCTGACTGCTTTCTCCTTTTCAGCAACTCGCATCATGTGTTGAAGACCTTTCCATTCTTTTGGAGTCCTTTGGACTGAAACTTGAAGTTCAAATCGATTGTATTATCCGTTATTATAATTGATTAGAAAAAATAGTCTCACCTTTGACTTTCTCCGAGCTTAATGGCGTTCCTGATATATTCTAGTCCCTCATCTAACTTTTTCGTTGAGCAGAGCGCCAGCCCCAGAGTATAGCGAGCGTTGTAATACTCCGGCTCAAGCTCCAAGGCGTTTGAACAGTCAGCAATAGCCTCAGCAAACCGTCTCAACCTTTACATTACAAAGAACAACAATGTTATCGTGATGATTACATATATAAGTAATTTCTGTCTGCTTCCAGAGAAAACTCTTTTACCTGTAAGAAGTCATTCCTCTATTAAAAAAGTATGTTGGATTGTTGGGGTTTCTTAAAATTGCACTCGAATAACAGTCCAGCGCGTTCTTGAAATTTCTTCCATTATATTGGCAATTTCCCTCCTCTTTTAGATCTTCTTCGGACATTTCAGAAAATGAACGTTTTGAACGTCCGTTAGAGCTGTCAGGTTTATCCATCATGAAGTTAATGAACCCTACACTCATTCGCTCACCAAACCAACTTAAGCGTCCTGTTTATTTAATTAATTAATAAATTATAACTTTTCCTAATTCTTCTTTCAGCTTTCAACCAACTCTTGAAGCAACTGGTTTGGTGACGAAAAAATATTCTCAGAAACCTACCAACAGAGAGCAGCCGAGAGATTGTCATTGGTGCTGTGATAAATGGGAATAAGAAACTTCTGACAGACGTCAGATCTGTACAATTCTGAAGCAGCGTGAAAGAGATGAGTGAAATGATGATCGTAACTAGTCGTGATAGATCGATTCCTTGCTGTCAACGTGTTGCTGTGTTGTCTGTCATAATATAATTCATCATGCTTTTTCCGTATTCCTACTGACTTACTTCTTAAATGTTTGTCCACTCTGCATGATACTATGTGTAGATGATCGAAAAAGCAACAGGAAATGGTCTCATTCATCTCTTTGCTTTGTGTGTTGATTTGAGTGAAAGTCGCGTTTTACTTGGAATGTTTCTGTTAATAAGCAAGTTAAACGAGGGTTCGATTTCTGTTCAACGTTGATATGAGTTACCAATTAAACGAATCTTTCACGTGCAAGCACTACGAGAACCTAATTGTCACCATGAACTGCTTATTGTATGCAACTATATGTTTCAATGTGTTCAAATGAAATAAAACTATCATCAGAGAGTGCATATAAAAGAAAGGAACACATCACATCCAAATGCTGAAATTCGATATGTATAAACATGTCATCAACTTATCTTTCATTTCAAAAATCCATTTCTGTAACTTTTGTGTATTGCATAATCTTGAAGTCCACACTTATTTTCTTCCTAAGAAATAAAAGTTCATTCCAAAATAGATTCCTTTTCCTTGTACTGCTGGTTGAAAAAGCGATGAGTTATAATAAAACATTGTTTGGGAAATATTAAAATCATCAATTTAGCCTGAGAGCCAGCTCGCTTCTACTCCCTCACTCATTTAAACCCAAATATTTCTCATAGTATTGAGCCGCTAACCAAGATGGAAATTAGTCACGGTTCCAATGTATTTGCAGTCTGCTGCGGATTCCAAAACCAATTTGCCACATTGGGCCATCTTGAAGAGTTAATCAAAGAGTCACGGTTCTCTTCACATGTTGCAGAACAATACAGTTTCTAGTAGAGAAAGTGAAATCAAGGATATTCTGCAAACGTGCAATGTTAATTAAGTCTGATTCGGAACCAACTTCACAAATTGGACAAGAACACAGTCCATTGTATTTTATATTTTCATAAATTATGAAAAAGATAAACCCTTTGATTGCCAATATGGTTTATGTAGTCTTTGATGTGAATAAAGATGGTGGGCTGTGAGCTTACAAGCTAATTTTATTTTGAATTATTCTAATTGTTTCGAGTTTGATGAAACTTTCTGTCTGTAGCACTTTTCTTTTGGTTACTCAGCTGCTATATATACTTTGGAATTTGCAAGATGATTCAGAAATGCAACGGTTTCCCGACATTATTTGAATGTGAAAGTGGTTGCGACTGTAGTTCCCACCTCAGTTTATTTTCAAGCATAACATTTACGCATCTTTTAAGTCTCCATTTTTAAATGAGGTAAAGAGCCTCGTGTTGCTTCATCAAACTGCATTCATGAAGTCCTTTGTTGTGACCCTTCAATTGGTAAACGTAAATCCAACATTGTTTTTATTATTATCATCTTTTTGTTGCCGTTGCGAACTTCAACGTTGGCATATTTCTTTTGAAGTGTTGCATCACATAATAAGATAATTCCAATAAGAGGATATAAAGTGTACATATGGAGGGCAGTTCATCTGCTTTTGGTAGTAATGCAAGCTTTACGTTTCACCGTTTCATGTATCTGTTACCATGTCCAGTCCACGACTTAAATTTCATGAATAATCATATTTTTGGTATGTTCTGTTGCAATTTCTCATAAATATTTTGTTGAGATTGAGAAGATTCAGAAAGACGGACAAGGAAACTGGATATATATTAGCACATTTATCTCGGAATTTGTGTCGAATTTGACTCGAATGTTTCCTGAACATAGTTGCTGCGTGGTTTTCAGATGTTCGGGTGTCCACGAATGCATGTTTACCAATCATAACTCTGGTGTCTCCAGAAAAATTGCTTCCAATGCACTCAAGGAGCTCAAATAAAATTAAAAGCATATTCTAATTTATCCATGATAAAAAATAAACTGCGGTGTATTTGCAGAGCAAAACATGATCTTATAAAGTTGGTTCAATTCGCCAAAGCTTTCTGATCTGCTAAGCATTTTGATTCACAACAAGTACATCAAAACGAATACAATTTTTAGTATTATCGCAATCCACCCATTGTTGCACGTATCGCTTTCTTGAATAATACAAATGTTTTCAAAAACAATAATGGGATTATAACATTATTTGTTTGATTTTTTTCAAATCCTCCACAGTTTGTTTATAATATTATTGAATGATCCAGTTTAAATATATTGTGGGTTAGGTGGGGACCCCTGTTATGGCTGTTTGATTTTCCAATTTTGTTTATTTTTAAGAAAAATGCTGCCAGTGTGTGACCATGATTCGTTAGTGCATTATTTGCGAGGTACTTTGGTAAGCAACCAGGTTTCACTTGGATTACTGTTGGAACGTATGCCGTATTGATAAGAAATTAAATAAAGTCTGAATCTGTATCTATCGTACATACATATTTTTTATGTAAACGTGAAATATTTGGTTGGCGTGATAGTGTCACATGAAAATAATTCTGAAAAATATTTCCTGTTTCGCGAATAGACATGTCCAGTGCACAAACCTACAAAGATGCATTTAAAAAAGATAAGAGTAGCATTGCGGTTTCCACAATCATTCAAATTCCAGCTTCACATACCCTTGAGTGAATGGAAAGTGCATATACCCTATACGTCATAACTAAATAAGTTCGTGTTGCAGCAGCTCACTTGTTTCATTTTTAATTTACATTTGTTGCCTTACTAACTGGCCAATTTGAAGATTTTGTCTGCTGCTAAGGAATTGATGCGCAGTTTGTTTTGAATGTCGGTTCAACTCAATTATGATCGCGAAGTATCCCAAAAAGTGATAAAAGTATAGGAGAAAGTCGTGTCAGTGTCAGTTTTTATATATACGGAACTATAATTCTGTAGTCCAAAAAAATCTCTGTCTCTGGTCTAACATTTATGCATATCCAGTACCACTTCAGTGAATTCATATTGTGTTATATTATTATTAAATGCACGTGCCTGTCAAGTCTTGTTCCAATCATCTAACGTTCAAAAATTGTAAATGCGTTATGCGTTGTCATTAATATGCAATCTGTATTTGGTCACTTCATCCAAAGGAACTAGAAAGTAAACATTTGTATTCACGGGGTGAGAAGAATTCAAGATTGATTTGAGTTACAACTACTTCTTTTATTTTGCATAGGTTACTGCTAGAGGGTAAAGATATTCCAGCTAAAAAACAGAACAAGACTGAAGTGGCAACTTAAAGGTAATTATCATATCATCGTGATTAAAGAGCTAGTTTATGAATGCTTTTGTATTTCTCTATGTAATGCAAGTGACACAGCCAAGATGCAAGAGCTAACAAGAGCATATAGAGCAGAGAGAGAGCAGAGCATGTTATAATTATAAACCGGAAATGAATGGTAATATGTACGGAATTCACTCGCCGACGGCCATACCACGTTGAGCACACCAGTTCCCGTCCAATCACTGAAGTTAAGCAATATTCATATACAAATGATATGTTTGGTCATCCCGCATTTCAGTCCGAATCTCCAACTCCCTCACTTTAAACAGTTTGATTAATCTGGATTTGACCAAGCTCACCAAATTCTGTAATCTGAACAGAAAATCTGAACAAAAAATTCAAAGTAATAATCTAGCAAAAATGAGTACCGCCCAGATTTCAATTGCAGTAGGGAATCCCCATTTTCGTGGCTGTCGGACTGAGCTGCTAATACGCTTTGGAATGGAGGTCAAAACACATTTATGTGATGGATTTTCTACGCATTCACATCAATTTCTTTATCAATCTGTTGCAGTTGCGGGAGGTTACGGCTCTTGTCTTCACCTCAAGTATATTATATTATAAATCATCAACGCAACGGGTCTTTTTGCTGCGGATCTTCATTATTACCTCTACTTTTTTATTCACATCAAGAAAAATCAAAAACGACTACATTGTTTTCTCTGAGGAAGGACAAGATAAGGGAAAGTTGTGTTGGCAATAAATTTCGTAAAAACCGCAACGAGATACAGAAAGCCACAGAAGCAATGTTTGAATTAAGACAAAATTGATAAAGTATCACTTTCATTCTTTGTAGCATTATGGTTGAAATGGTTGTTGTAACTCAATATTATTACAAAATTAAGTTAATTTTTTAAAAATTATAGCAGCTAGCTATTTATGTACATAACCCTTTTGAAAAGCATGTAAAAAATGATATTGTATCAATTTTGTCTTAAATTCAAACATTGCTTCTGTGGCTTTCTGTATCTCGTTGCGGTTTTACGAAATTTATTGCAACACAACTTTCCCTTATCTTGTCCTTCCTCAGAGAAAACAATGTAGTCGTTTTGATTTTCTTGATGTGAATAAAAAAGTAGAGGTAATAATGAAGATCCGCAGCAAAAAGACCCGTTGCGTTGATGATTTATAATATAATATACTTGAGGTGAAGACAAGAGCCGTAACCTCCCGCAACTGCAACAGATTGATAAAGAAATTGATGTGAATGCGTAGAAAATCCATCACATAAATGTGTTTTGACCTCCATTCCAAAGCGTATTAGCAGCTCAGTCCGACAGCCACGAAAATGGGGATTCCCTACTGCAATTGAAATCTGGGGTACTCATTTTTGCTAGATTACTTTTGAATTTTTTGTTCAGATTTTCTGTTCAGATTACAGAATTTGGTGAGCTTGGTCAAATCCAGATTAATCAAACTGTATAAAGTGACGGAGTTGGAGATTCGGACTGAAATGCGGGATGACCAAACATATCATTTGTATATGAATATTGCTTAACTTCAGTGATTGGACGGGAACTGGTGTGCTCAACGTGGTATGGCTGTCGGCGAGTGAATTCCGTACATATTACCATTCATTTCCGGTTATAATTATAACATGCTTTGCTCTCTCTCTTGCTCTATATGCTCTTGTTAGCTCTTGCATCTTGGCTGTGTCACTTGCATTACATAGAGAAATACAAAAGCATTCATAAACTAGCTCTTTAATCACGATGATATGATAATTACCTTTAAGTTGCACTTCAGTCTTGTTCTGTTTTTAGCTGGAATATCTTTACCCTCTAGCAGTAACCTATGCAAAATAAAAGAAGTAGTTGTAACTCAAATCAATCTTGAATTCTTCTCACGCCGTGAATACAAATGTTTACTTTCTAGTTCCTTTGGATGAAGTGACCAAATACAGATTGCATATTAATGACAACGCATAACGCATTTACAATTTTTTGAACGTTAGATGATTGGGAACAAGACTTGGACAGGCACGTGCATTTAATAATAATATAACACAATATGAATTCACTGAAGTGGTACTGGATATGCATAAATGTTAGACCAGAGACAGAGGTTTGTTTTGACTACAGAATTATAGTTCCGTATATATAAAAACTGACACTGACACGACTTTTTCCTATACTTTTATCACTTTTGGGATACTTCGCGATCATAATTGAGTGCAACCGACATCAAAACAAACTGCGCATCAATTCCTTAGCAGCAGACAAATCTTCAAATTGGCCAGTTAGTAAGGCAACAAATGTAAATTAAAAATGAAACAAGTGAGCTGTGCAACACGAACTTATTTAGTTATGACGGATAGGGGCCTGCACTTTCCATTCACTCAAGGGTATGTGAAGCTGGAATTTGAATGATTGTGGAAACCGCAATGCTACTCTTATCTTTTTTAAATGCATCTTTGTAGGTTTGTGCACTGGACATGTCTATTCGCGAAACGGGAAATATTTTTCAGAATTATTTTCATGTGGCACTATCACGCCAACCAAATATTTCACGTTTACATAAAAAATATGTATGTACGATAGATACAGATTCAGACTTTATTTAATTTCTTATCAATACGGCATACGTTCCAACAGTAATCCAAGTGAAACCTGGTTGCTTACAAAGTACCTCGCAAATAATGCACTAACGAATCATGGTCACACACTGGCAGCATTTTTCTTAAAAATAAACAAAATTGGTTAAAATCAAACAGCCATAACAGGGGTCCCCACGTAACCCACAATATATTTAAACTGGATCATTCAATAATATTATAAACAAACTGTGGAGGATTTGAAAAAATCAAACAAATAATGTTATAATCCCATTATTGTTTTTGAAAACATTTGTATTATTCAAGAAGCGATACGTGCAACAATGGGTGGATTGCGATAATACTAAAAATTGTATTCGTTTTGATGTACTTGTTGTGAATCAAAATGCTTAGCAGATCAGAAAGCTTTGGCGAATTGAACCAACTTTATAAGATCATGTTTTGCTCTGCAAATACAGCCGCAGTTTATTTTTTATCATGGATAAATTAGAATATGCTTTTAATTTTATTTGAGCTCCTTGAGTGCATTGGAAGCATTCTGGAGACACCAGAGTTTATGATTGGTAAACATGCATTGCGTGGACACCCGAACATCTGAAAACCACGCAGCAACTATGTTCAGGAAACATTCGAGTCAAATTCGACACAAATTCCGAGATAAATGTGCTAATATATATCCAGTTTCCTTGTCCGTCTTTCTGAATCTTCTCAATCTCAACAAAATATTTATGAGAAATTGCAACAGAACATACCAAAAATATAATATGAAACTTGTGGTAAGTCGTGGACTGGACAGGTATGATACAAAACGGTGAAACGTAAAGCTGTGCATTACTACCAAAAGCAGATGAACTGCCCTCCATATGTACACTTTTATAGCCTCTTATTAAAATTATCATAATATGTGATGCAACACTTCAAAAGACATATGCCAACGTGGAAGTTCGCAACGGCAACAAGAAGAAGAAGATGATAATAAAAACAATGTAGGATTTACGTTGATCAATTGAAGTATCACAACTAGGATTTTATTAATACAGTTTGAAGAAGCAAAAGGACGGAGCTCTTTACCTCATTTAAAATGGAGACTTAAAAGATGCGTAAATGTTATGCTTGAAAATAAACTGAGGTGGGAACTACAGTCGCAACCACTTTCACATTTCAAATAATGTCGGGAAACCGTCGCAATTCTGAATCATCTTGCAAATTCCAAAGTATATATAGCAGCTGAGTAACCAAAAGAAAAGGCTACAGACAGAAAGTTTCATCAAACTCGAAACAATTAGAATAATTCAAAATAAAATTAGCTTGTAAGCTCACAGCCCACCATCTTTATTCACATCAAAGACTACATAAACCATATTGCGCAATCAAAGGGTTATCTTTTCATTATTATGAACAGGCACGCAACCACTGGGGGGCAGTGGGGTGCACGGCACCCCCCAAATTTTTGGCAAGTCATAAACAGTGGCGGAAACTAATAGGTCCAGAGGCCCGGTGCAAGAAATACCTTGAAGGCCCCTTGTATTTCTTAAATACCAGATGAATGAATTTTAACGCATTAAGCTTTAAAATGGTGCAAATATATACATTCAAGTGCTTAGAGGGTTGTCGCCATCGCTTTATCTAGTATACATTTTATTGTTACTTATTGAAGTAGCAAAAGGAACACACCGAGATTGTTGTTCTAAAATGGTCTATTTTCCAAACGCACAAGTAAATTACACTTTTTATATGCAAGTAGCATTTAAAAAGTGAAATCTTTGCCATATAAGACATGTTAGGTAAAATTGGAAATTAATGAGTGCAAACAAACGTTTTATGGTGCTGAATTATTTTCAATTTTTACTAACGTTTGTTTCTGAAATGTGGCAGTTGCTCACTGACAAAAAGTATTGAAGTATATAGCACGGGGTGAGATTGAAATTTTAAAGTTTTAAGAATACATTTTTTTCACCTAGTTTCGGTACAAAGTTAGCGTAGTACAAGCTGTTGGTCAAATACGTACTTTGTGCATTTACATATACAACTCACAGTTTACTCATTCAGCACACGTTATTTGTATACAATGCCAAAGTAATTGTAATTACTTTGGTTCTGAACCTACTTAAATAAATGAGTATTCAAGTACTTATTCAGTTCAGTTATTTCAAATATATCAAGCGTTACTTTAAAAAATTATACTAACATAGGATTCCTATTCAGTTGGTTACCTTGCTTACCGGAAACAAGCACAAGTTTTCGAGAAAAAAATTATACAGTGATTCTGAGTAATCGGTTTACATACTAACATAAAAAATCACACAAATTTTCGATAAAATAATTCAAATATTATTAGATATAATTGGCAATCACCATTAACCATTAACCATATTGGCAATCAAAGGGTTTATCTTTTTCATTATTATGGAATTATAAAATGGAATGGACTGTGTTCTTTTTGGTACCAATTTGTGATGTTGGTTCCGAATCAGACTTAATTAATGTTACACGTTTGTTGAATATCCTTGATCTCACTTTCTCTACTAGAAACTGTATTGTTCTGCAACATGTGAAGAGAACCGTGACTCTTTGATTTTTAAAGATGCCCCAATGTGGCAAATTGGTTTTGGAATCCGCAGCTGACTGCAAATACATTGGAACCGTGACTAATTTCCATCCTTAGTTAGCTGCTCAAATACTATGAGAAATATTTGGGTTTAAATGAGTGAGGGAGTAGAAGCCGAGCTGGCTCTCAGGCAAAACTGATGATTTTAATATTTCACAAATATTGTTTTATTATAACTCATCACATTCTCAACCAACAGGATGAAGCAAAGCACATCTATTTGGGAATGAACTTTTATTTCTTAGGAAGAAAATAAGTGTGGACTTCAAGATTATGCGATGCACAAAAGTTACAGAAATGAATTTTTGCAACGAAAGATAAGTTGATGACATGTTTATACATATCGAATTTCAGCATTCGGATGTGATGTGTTCCTTTTCTTTATATGCACTCTCTGATGATAGTTTTATTTCATTTGAACACATTGAAACATTTAGTTGCATACAATAAGCAGTTCATGGTGACAATTAGGTATTCTCGTAGTGCTTGCACGTGAAAGATTCGTTTAATTGCTAACTCATATCAACGTTGAACAGCAATTGAACACACGTTTACCTTGTTTATTAACGGAAACATTGCAGGTTAAACGCGACTTTCACTCAAATCAACACAAAAGCATAGACGAGAAATGTGCCCATTTCCTGTTGCCTTTTTGATCGTCTGCACACAGTATCATGCAGAGTGGACAAACATTTCAAAAGAACAAGTAAGTCAGTAGGAAGAGAGAAAAAGCATGATGAATTGTACTATGGAAGACAACACAGCAACACGTTGACAGCAAGGAATCGATCTATCACGACTAGTTACGATCATCCTTTCACTCATCCCTTTCACGCTGCTTCAGAATTGCACAGATCTGACGTCTGTCAGAAGTTTCTTATTCCCATTTATCACAGCACCAATGACAATCTCTCGGCTGCTCTCTGTTGGTAGGTTTCTGAGAATATTTTTCGTCACCAAACAAGTTGCTTCAAGAGTTTGGTTGAAAGCTGAAAAGAAGAATTAGGAAAAGTTATAATTTATTAATTAATTAAATAAACAGGACGCTTAAGTTGGTTTGGTGAGCGAATGAGTGTAGGGTTCATTAACGTCATGATGGATAAACCTGACAGCTCTAACGGACGTTCAAAACGTTCATTTTCTGAAATGTCCGAAGAAGATCTAAAACAGGAGGGAAATTGCCAATATAATGGAAGAAATTTCAAGAACGCGCTGGACTGTTATTCGAGTGCCATTTCAAGAAACCCCAACAATCCAACATACTTTTTTAATAGAGGAATGACTTGTTACAGGTAAAAGAGTTTTCTCTGGAAGCAGACAGAAATTACTTATATATGTAATCATCACGATAACATTGTCGTTCTTTGTAATGTAAAGGTTGAGACGGTTCGCTGAGGCTATTGCTGACTGTTCAAACGCCTTGGAGCTTGAGCCGGAGTATTACAACGCTCGCTATACTCTGGGGCTGGCGCTCTGCTCAACGAAAAAGTTAGATGAGGGACTAATACATCAGGAACGCCATTAAGCTCGGAGAAAGTCAAAGGTGAGACTATTTTTTCTAATCAATTATAATAACGGATAATACAATCGATTTGAACTTCAAGTTTCAGTCCAAAGGACTCCAAAAGAATGGACAAAGGTCTTCAACACATGATGCGAGTTGCTGAAAAGGAGAAAGCAGTCAGAGCAAAGGAGGAGAAAGTAAAAAATTTGCAGGCTTATCTTGCTGTTGCCCTTGACTCTGTTGGAAACCAGGACAGAGAAAGTTTAGAGGCGGAAAAGCAGTCACAAATTTTGGAGATAGAAGCACTTCAAAGAGCAAGTGGCGGAGCTGAATGCTTTCTGCAACAGACCAAAAAACGTTTGTCGTCAGACTGTAAGAACTTTTTTACAATAAAAATGTTTCTTATGAGTAAGCCATCTTCAAAATCCTTCGCAATAATAATGTAAAACAAATCCTATTTTTATTTAGAAATGCAAGGGAGTTCCTAATTCCTCTGTGAGTCGAGTTCCGGAGTCAATGGGTCTACACTTTAAAAACCAGGCTTCATTTTTGGATTCCAAATCTATAGAATGAGTGGTGTTTGCTTCAAAATGTTACTAATAGATTAGTTTATTATTTCCACAAGAAAAAGTAAGTGTGAGTCTTCAATATCGAAAGTAAAGTTTATCAGAAAAAGTGTCTGCTGACATTACCCAAAGCTAGTTTTCACAAGAATGCTACCCAATCATACACTCGTGTTAAAGTTTGAATGCAACTTTTTCTGTTTCTTCATCTTTTCATTTCAGGTAGCATTAGCAGGTAACAGGGATGTGACGTTAAAATGAAATTTATTTTGATAAGTATCACTGTAAATTGTATAGCTTGCATTTATGTATTAATCTACATCGATAAAAGTAAAAAACGGCAACCAACAATATTTGTAACATTATTATAAACAGGCGTAGCTTTTTGTGAGTTAAATAAAATGCATTGCTATTCCCTCTAATTTTTAGCGGGTAAGATCATCGTACAATTATTTTTGGAATATTAATTGTTATCTTTACGCGACATTCGTGTTAGGATTTCCGCAATCGGACATTATGTGTTAGTAGGGAATATTGTAACTTTAGTTTTGTAGCTGAACAGATGAATGTTATAAAACATATTCTAACGTGGATAAGCAAAAAACGTGTCATTATTTGTCACTTTAACTGTACAAACTCTCTACTTACTTGGCAAAACGTTTTTCTGCTCATTAAATGAATACTGTATTTGTCGTTACTGACTCGTTGCGTTCAGCTCACCAAACAATTTTTTAGATAAGCGAGCTAGTAAGCAGAAGAATGAGAAGTGACAATGGTATTTGGCAGATTTGGATAAACCTCCAATCAGTATCAATGTCATCCAAAAGTTCACAGTTGGATTGGGCTTTGTATAGAACATTTACAACTTGCGTTCTCAGCTCAACTGGAAGGTAGGAATGTGCATAGCGATCGGAAACCATTAATATTATAAGCGATCTAGAGGCGTCGAGAAAAGTGAGAATAATTAGTTGATTCACACCTTCACAAATGTTCAGAGCCCAGGTTGCAAGCGAAGAGATGCATCTTCTTTTGGAGATGCCCTACGCATGCACTTCCAACTAAAACGGAGCAATGGAAAGTGAATTCTCCGCTCTGCTCTCTATTTCGATGAAGCAAAGGGACAGATTTTGGGTTCAAGTGAGGAGTTAACTGGCTTCATAACTGAAAAATGTAGACCTCATGACCACCTTTGGAAGGTTCTGCTCATTTTTGTATTGACTCAACATCGAGTAAAAAAATAAGAAGTTTGTTCACCAACAATTAGTTACTCATGACAATAAAACTGTTTTTACAGTTACATTTATTTTTGCGGGTTCCACCATAGAAAACTACTCCAATACAGGTGGGGAAATTCACCTGTTGCCAGAATGAAAGTTTCGCATCTGTCGCCTGATAGTTGAGGTCTTCAAGTGAAGAAGCAGGGAGGAGTATAATGAGCAGGGAAGAGGACTCATCTTGTTCATTGAAAAGAAAGTCAGGAACTGATGATGATGATGATGATGCCTCTCCTCCTGCAGTCCTAACCGGGTCGCTAATCAAAGTGAGTATTAAACCAAAGCCCAAATAAAATACTATTTATGTTTTATGCCTAGTTTCTTATGCTTTACAGCCTAATGTTGAGACCGACACAAAAACAGAGACTGAAACGGAAAAAGTACCGGATAGTTTATTAAATCATATTCGGTCGGAAACGATTCGTCAGGAACGAAATGATCAACCTTGTCCGATGCTCACATCACAAGAATACGACAAATTAGCAACTTTTGCTGATTTGTTTCACTGACTTGCATACAATTCAGTTAATTACTAACAGCTACTTTTCGTTTTACAGAAGGAATCGTGAAAAGAACCACTCATTGTTGTTTCCTCGTTGAAATAAACCTGGCTTTCCTGCTCTCAAGCTTTATGGTCGCTGCAACTGCTTCATTCAAAATTGCCTCATTTACCATAAATAAAAATGTGCTACAATCCTTTCAGATTTAGTTTTTGCTACAACTGACTCATTTCATTTATGACGAAGCAGACGCACAATATTGTCTGCATTTGGCAGTCCATCTCGTTTTTTCAGTGTGATTGCAGATGCCATACAAAATAACGTGAGACGGATATTGTATTTTGTACACTCCATATTATTACCTGCAAGCAAAACGAAACCACCTGAATTCGATCTATCCCGTATCATAGTTATCATTAATAAACAAAGACAATTTTTCGGCGTTATGACTTGACAAGAATGTTATGAATTGCAAAAGAATTCTTGGTTTTGTGGTGTGTGTATGAACAAATTTGCCTTCCGACTTTGTTCTGTATAGCATGTCGTCTACAGAAAACACGCATATAAAAGCAGAATCATATCTGTATGGACAGCAATGCCAAGAGAAATGTCAAATAAATTTAGTATGCCGTTCCCAACTTGAGGCTGCAATCAGCTTACCTTTTTTCTTGAGCAACATGCTTTGCATTATGTCTCTCTCGTCTACATCCAGCCATAACCTCTACGTTTACACACATTTCATGCAGAACTCTCACTCAATCAAATCTACTATTGCGTTCCATAGCTTTCCTGCAAGCAAAGCTCTTGGCATTTTCCCTTACATTTCATACAAAATCCCACAGCAGTCATATACAGTCTATTATCTAGACTGTCTTTTTTGAGTGTGTGCGCGTATCACATTGCCCCTTTTTTATTGAAGATGAATGAAATAGCTCCATTCAATTTATCAAAACCACGATGATATGATGATGGAGTATACATTTCATTTCAGTCTCGTTTTGTATACCAAATTGCTTCTTACGTATAATATCCTCTAGTCTGAAGCTAAGCAAGAGAAAAGAAGTAGTAGCAGTCTCAGTCTTGCTTGGATTCTTCTTGCAATGAGTACACATATAATGCGTCTTGCTCAGTTTGATGAAACGAATGGATGCAAACTCAAATAAGTAAAGTCCACGTGAATTAATAACCAGCTTGTGTATTATGCCCATTTAAATTACTAGAATAATTACAACCAATCAGGGATACTTGAATGTACAAATTGAAGGATGATTGGGAAAGACACCTTGTGAAACGGGATTTGGGTTTGATGTTTGAGAAAAAACCACTTCCAACTCCTCTTCGATGGAAATGCAAAGGTTTTTCAATGCTTCCAGTTTAGTGACTGCAAGCCCATGATAAAAAAGATTGATGGAATAATGTAACCAGCCTTGATGAATCGATTTTTAATTCACATATTTCCTTTCTCGGTTATCAGAATTGCTTAATAAATACAAATATGTTGTTCGTAATAGGCATGTGTATCGTATATTATAACACGATAGAGATAGGCTCAAATGGCACCAGTTTTGCAAAAGTGTTTTTGTATACAACATACTCACGCACTGTTCATGAATCTACCGTACCACAGTCAAAATATGAACTTGCAAAACTAAAGCTAACTTGCAGAGCTTTTGCATTTCATGTTGAGTCGGAATTTTGCTAGCAAAGTCATCAGCGAGCACTTTTACTACAAGTTCTATCTGCATCAAAGCGACACATGGGATTGCATTTGTGAATATTCTTGTTTACGATATTTTTATCACTTCAACCTGGACTATTATGCGACCTTGATAAAAAATGAAACCAATATGATAACAAGATGCGCAGGTATTAATAGCTGCTGAAACGCTTTTGTGATTAGGGTTTGCTATCATTTTAAATATGTAATGCAAGCGAAGTTGCGAATGAAAATGAAGCTGTGTCACACAAAAGCATGCAGTTTTTCCATTCATACATGTGCAAAGAACGGCAGCAAATGCGGAATATGACTGAATGCGGAAAGGAGAGAGTAAAAGTATGATGTTCAGGCTACATTTTTGGCATGCTATGCAGAACAACGACATTAGTCTCTGTACACACGACTTGCTTGTATTTTAAATCCAAATATTCATTTTCACGTCATATTTATGCGAAAGTATAACGCCAATCAGATTTTTTTCTTTTTACACCATAATTTTATATGTAAATCAGATACAGTGGTTTTCATTTCTTTATAAGTGTCAGTTTTGTATCAAATTCAGCTTTTATTTAAAGAATTCAGATTAAATATTTAATACGTAATTGCTGTTGTCAGAAAGTATACAAAAGCAAAATTCAAAATATGTTTGGTACAATTTACTATAATAATCGTCACCCTTTTTGTAGCCACTTGTTTCTCTGGATGAGCTGTCCAGTCTAGACGGTCAATTCCTACTTAAAAATCTCTATATTTCACCATAAACTCGTCTCAATTCATAAAAAAGCGTGCAAACTATAAATACCAAGTGCATCCCATTCTCTGCAAATGAAAACACTGCACATCCAGTCCAGTCTGTCGAGTTCTCGCCTATTTTTTTGCAAATCAACTGAGAAAAACAACGAAATGGTGATGTGAGTTTGTTACGCAATAACGCAGTTCATATGCTCAGCATATTGAATAAAAGTGTAGAAGAAAGACAAAGAAGTTTGGGTTGAGGTTGAAGCTTGAGTGGAACTGGAACGTAAAAGCAAGAGAAGTATCCAACTCTCGACCACACAAGTCACTTATATAGAGTTGCTCTTGTCCGAAGGATAGCTGCATTTTTATGCGGACGTGCATAGCCAAGAGTATTATAGGTACCTTACGTGCCATTCAACATGTAGTTTAGTGGGCCTCCCTCACCAACCACCCAGAATTTCCCTAACCTGGGTAAATCTCAACCGGGAAATTTTTTCATGCAAAATCATACAAATAACGATGGTGGGGGGAATTTACACGAAATTTTATTTTTCCCGGTTTCCCCTTCCCGGGATACGAAAGTTTGGGAAGCCCCGCACATTGTATCCATACAAACATGCTGCACGGCAATAACACACATGTTTTTATGTTCGGGGGAGACAACGAACGTCGCAAAATCCTAGTAGCCCATATTGCTTGTGTGGTACTAAGCTGTCCTTATCTCTTCTTTCTAATCGACTCTCAGTTCACATTCAGCCTACACGGCAGCAGCAGAGAACGGAGCATATGTGTAATCCCCATCACAAAAAATTGTTTGTCGTCTTCTGGAAGATAAAGTTAAAAGTGGGCTAAGGCTGGTTAGTTCTGAGGAGGTAGTTCAACTCCCATACATTAATTGAGAGGCAGACTCATCGTCTTTACAGACTCCGACTCAAAGTTGACTGACACTCAGCAGATTGCCTAAAAATTCAACCGAAAAGTGAGCAAATTTCCAAGAAAACTCTCAAAAACGCAGTTGCAGACAGCTGGAAAAGGTGAGTTCTTTTTCGCAAGAGAAAATGCATAGTTTAGAAAGACTTTTGTTAACTTTTTTTCCTTTTTTTCTTCCAGGTGGCTAAAGTGAATGGGAAAAGATGGAAGGAGATAGCACCAGCAACGGACCCGGGGCGGGGATGTCGATGACAGCTTATCAAAGAGGTTCCCACCACCTCAATCACAATCATCGTGGTCAACAGCACCACCTCCACCAACGCCAGATAAATTGGGCTCGACAGCGAAGCATGTCGATGTGCGGGGGCGGTTTTAACCCTCCTCATCTTCACCTTCCTCATCATCATCACCCAGCTCCCTTCCATGCTCATCATTCTCACCCGGAGAATGGGAATGCGTCAATCGAAACCATTTCTCGGCAACGGCGAGCTTCCGAAGGGAGTGCTTCGTTGATTGCAAAAAGAGCCAAACGGTGGCGACGTCGCCACCCCCCGCGCAACTCCCAAGCGGCGCCCAACAACAACAACGAGTTTCTCATGGACGTGCACGACTCAGACCACGCTCCTTTCGGCGATGACCTCCACGACTCATCGCCGGAAGACGAAGAAGACTTCCAATCCAAGGATTTTACCGAAACCTACAACGTCTTGAAATCAGAGCGCCTCCACGGGATGAGTCGGGAACAACTCATTTACGCCAATCAGCTCTTGGAGCAACGGGTGGAAACGTTGGAAACCAAACTGAATGAGATACTAAAGGAGAAGCTAGAGGAGAAAAAGGGGGATGATGTTTTCGCCGTTCCCAACGCACCTCCACCACGCTCCTCATCTTCTACTTCGTCTCCAGCACCAACGCTTCGATTCGTCAAGCAGGAGATGCTGCGACTGAGGCAGGAAAATTGGGAGCTGAAGATGGAGAACTCCAGCCTGAAATCAGCCAATAGCGCAGCAGTCAACGAGGGGGTGGAGGGAGCGGCTCCTCCTACTCCACCTCTTGAAAACAATGCTCAGCATCTTGATAATCATCAACATGGAGACCCAGAAGAGGAAGAAGAGGAAGGTGGGATGATGGAGACTGAGTACGTGGCCAATTCTTCCCCACATCATCGACATCACTTCTTCCGTCCAGCTCAAACCACGGCTGGGATCTGAGGAATGGAGAAGAACCCCAAAATACGCAACCAAGAGACTTTTTAACTGGATTGAGAGAGAATTCAAAGCCGAACTGGAGGCGGGGGAGGTGTGGTTTGAGTAGCATTCCACTGTGCAACTGGAAATATTATATTAGGGATTTTTTTGCAAAAAATGGATTTGTTTTTGAGAGCGAGGAATGAATAGGACAAGTTTGTTATACTTTATAAATGAATTATTATTACTATAGTTGAAAAATATTCTTGTCAGGATAATTAATATGGATTAGGATAAAGTTAAGGATTATATATCATCGAGTTTTGGCTCAGTTAGTTAAGTTTATAATTCAGAGCGAAGTGGTTTTGGTATGAAGATCTTTGCTGAGAATTTGTATAGTTTATAAATACTACTGGATGAATATTGCTATGAATATAATACTGATGATGATAATGCTACTGTAATTTACAAGATTGCTCCAATTATACTAATAAAATTAACTTTTGCTATAAAAGAACAACTAAGCCTAGTTATTTTCATACGAAAAATGCATGCGAAAAACACACGCGTTCATCAATCATCATGATCATCTTTGTTGGGTAGTCAAATACATGCATCCTATTTGGTTTGGGGTGAAGTGGACAAAACACGCGCGTTCAAAATTGGCTTTTTCTCTTCCCTGTCTGAAATAATCTTCAAGGGATTTTACGAGTTTCTTTTAAATATTAACGTTGTTTAAGTTTCACAAACTGATTTTTATGCACAGAACGAAAGAGCGTTCAAAATTACATGGAACTAGGGCATTAACCTTTGTGTTTTAAAGGATGATCAGTGCAAAAAATTAATGAAAAGAATTAAGCCATTATCTACCATTGAGAGAAATTAAAAGCACACACTTTCCTATGCGAGCAAGTCATGCTGAGCAGGAATATGATGATGAAACTGATGCAAAAACTCCATCAAATTAAAAATGACTCATTTATTTCACATTTGAGTAACATTCATTACTGATCATAGCTTCTATCAACTTCATCCTCATCGTTTTTACTCCTCCTCCTCTTTGAGCATTTGGGTAGCGCTAGTTTCCCCTCCATCGCTCTTTTCTTGCACCTCTCCAGTATCCTGTGGAGATGCGCATCTTGTCCTTTCTTTTTCTCCCCTTCTCTCCTCTCTCTCGCCTTCTCACAACCAACGATGAGGTGAAGGGTACAATCTCTAACCACCGTGTTGTAAGCCTCCCCTCTTCCAAATCTGGTTCGCTCCACCATCTTCCTCAAGTCGGAAATCGCCACCTGGTTGATCTTGAGATGGGGATGGTTGGCGAGGTGTCGAAAGGGTTTTCGATAGCTTCTTGGCACTCCCGTGCTCGGGTTCATGGAGAGAAACCGGCCATGAGTGGAATTAGAGTGTTTAAAAGAGTAAATCCCAACAGCATGCTCGTAGCTCTCCGTTGGGGTAAACTCATAGAGTTTGAAGAGACACTCGGAGGGTGGAAATGGGGAGCTCTCACCCCGCAACTCTTCCCAAAGCCGGCCTCTCAACCGGATTTTCTTCTTGAGAACATGGCGTATTTTCTTGAGACGACGCTCTCTTCTCCGAGCTTCCATCTGGAAAATAAAAACATTTATGATATTTTTTTTTGAAAATCTCAATTTTTTAAAACAAATTTTTAAATAATTTTTACCTTGTAATAACGATATCGATGAACGGTATAAAGTCTTCCTTTCCTATTCATACAAATCCAGAACTGGGTTGCTGCAGCTTCCAACGTAATCATGTGCTCTGTTGAGCCTCTCCTTCTGGTTTCGGAATGCTCTCGAAAAACACCTTAAAAGTCAATCATCATTATTATCATGAAACAAGCTGAGCTTGGCTCTTCTTCCGTTGCTCAGAAAACCACAAGTTTCCGACTTACTGTAGAGCGTGGGAGAGCCTGTACTCCAGCCGATCCTCCCGTCCGTCCTGATTTGAAGGGAGAGACTATTCTGATGCATTGTATAGTAGCTCCCTTGTCCAAGCCCGAAAAGGTCTGTGCCTGCTTGCCTTCTCCGTTTGTTAGGGAAAATAATAGCTGTGGCGTTGCGGATTAGATCATCTTCACTCTCATCATCGTTTTTAAATAGGAGCTTGCTTGTAACATCCTCCTCTTCTTTTTCACATTTTGCCACAATTATCATCATAATAATTAGGAGGGAAAGTAGTGAAAATCCATTTTCCATTTTGGAATCCATCCCAAAAATTATTTATTAAAAATATTCTCCTTTATTTAAACTTGAGCACCATTTTATTACTGAGCTAAACTAAAACTACTCACTTGTGTCCAGCACTGAAAACTCTTTTGAATTAGTAAAAAATCTAAAAAAATCTCATCACCCGGTTGATGTTCAACACTTGTTGAAAAAGTTTTAATTACTCGCTCTCTTTTCAGATCATCTTTTTCTTTTGGATTCACTATCATCATGACTTTAGAGTGTTCACTTCCCCACTTTCGATTTGGTTCAACATACTCCAATTTTTTTCTCATTTTCAGTATCCCTCTGTGTTCTTCAGTGACTAGAGAAATGTTTCAAAAACACACACAATTTCTTGTCAGGGTGAAAACTCAAAACTTAAACAAACTTTTTCCATGATTTCAACCGAAATTTTAAAAAGAAACATGATGCTCCCAATTAGCGACACTGTTGAAAATTTAAAACTTTTGTGTGAGGTCAGGTTTAGCTTGACTTTGCCCACTTTGAGTTTTGATACGATGAGATGGAAGGTCGAGGAATGAATGAGGATTGAACAAGAGACGTTACTTTTCACAATCAACCCAACGCTGTTTTGTGTTCATGCACAGAATCCAAAGCTCAAGCTTGCTTCAGCTCAGCACTCACATTTCCTTTGTCCGCTCGTGTTCTTCTGCTTCCTCTCAAACCTAATCCTTTTTGATCCTCGTCACTGCTTTTATCACCAGCTTTTTATTATTTCAATGGGTCACTCTTCCCAACTTAATTACGGCCATCAAGACACTCCTAATCACTTTTCTCCTGTTATCACAATAATAACTATGGATCTTAAACACAAATGAGTTGATTATTCATTCCTGTTACATTTAAAGAGAGAGACAAAAAACAGCCCATTATTTTTAATACCCATGTTGCTCTTCAGATGCTAGCCGCATGCATCAGCAAATTCTTGAGGATGCATTGCATCCTTTTATCAGCAGCCCAGCTGCACATTTGTAAGGTCAACTGTTAATGAATTATATTAAACTGCCCAATCTTTGATGTACTTTTCCACACAAAATTGTGGCTCCTTCTACCTACTTCGCAAAGGTGAGGGAGGAAGCTGGAACCTGACATTTTGGCCTTTTGTCGTGTGCTATCTCAATTACAATGATTGATCCTCAATGTCATTTTCTATATAAAAAAATATAGCTCCACTTTAATCTCCTCGCGGAAAATGAGCTCATTTGCAAAACCTCCTTTTAAAAAACAACTCGACTAATAAATCCTGTCAAAATAATCTTAATCCTTTTGTTTGTTGGGCGAACTGCCGTTCCAAGCAAACAAGGTGTTTTTGACAGAGAACTGGGGCAAGTTGAGAATCACTGAAAAATTGACAGAGAGAGCTCCTCTCCCGACGGGGTGAAGGGGCAGAGGCTGAATGGTGGCTGACTCAAGATTTCACCACCCTTGTCATTCAAGATGTTGATGATTGTTGAGCAAACTGCACAATGGACAGATGACATGACATATGCCTCCTTACCTACACACTCTGTGCTCATCTTTTTCTCCAAAGTCAATCTCGTCTCTGCAAAAAAGGTGTAGCAAACAAGCAGGCTCTCCGGCCCAACACCAACTCCTACACTTCTCACTCCGCTTTGTTGTCCCTTGTCAGTGAGCACAAAGCTCGGTTTTTTGTACCGTTACTTTTTTCAGCCAGAATCAACGAGAGGGATTTAGTTTTTTTTTGTGATCTGCCAAAAATGTCAGCATTTCACTTCATTATTTTTCATCACCAAAATTATGCTTGTGGTTGGCTGAAAAAAAAATTCAGAGCAGAGGAAAAAAAGGAGAGCGCGTGGCAAACCACAAGAAAAAAGGTGAATAATAAACACATACCGCTGAAAAGGAGCAGAACAACAAGATCAAATTACGAGAGGATGACACCTGAGAACTTTGTTTTGGGGGAAATGGAACATGCCTCAAAGGCTCCTTTTTTTCTCCGATAAAAAGGTTTTTTTCAATAGTTTTCTCAATTTTTCATATCTAAATTCAATAGGAAAATATATTTTTACCGATTTCGTCAACAATCAACTTGGGAGGTTGAGCGCTGATGATTCAAAGTTGAGTAAACACCTGCACAAATCCAATCCCGCGGTGGGAAAATGGATAATCAATCATTAGAGGAAGCTAATCTCTCCCTCCCGACACAGGAGACGACCACACCTCTCACCTGGTCATTTCGATTTTCCCATTCATCTAGACTACAGCTCAAATGACATCATTCAGAAAAAAACTCAATGAAAATGTCAAAGGGCAGTTAACAACGAGGGAAAAATTGCGTCAGCCAACCAACCAAGCCTCTTCTATTCAGTTTGAGATAGGATCTCTGTTTTGATATGCAAATATTATTAAATGAGAAAAAGTACCTGGCTCTCTTGCTCATTATTACGTCATTGCTAATTAATCCCGGTGAAATAACTAGATTAGAAGGAATGATAGCAATGGATTTTGGCGGAAGAGATCATGATTATGACCATGTTTACATAGAGGTGCGGGTGTGACACTTGTGCGCTGTGGTAGGCCATGGCTATTACATGATGTCATCATCATTTTCTTCATCAAGACCGGATCAGAGAGTGTATTGCATTTTGTAAGACATGCGTTTTCCCCTTGATTTATGATATTTGCTAAAGAGTCGAGAAGGAGACAAGCAGACTGGCTTGGCTGGGTTGCTCCTAGCTCTCAAAAATGAGTCTCTCAAGATTGAGCTGATTATGTCGAAGTAGGTGGTCATGTTGAGGATCAAATGAAGAATAAATAGCGTCATCATCATCTCATTTTAGTTTTTTTAGCTAATGACAACACGAGAGAGTTTAGCTTTATTTTTTTGTCTCTTAAGGCAACAATTGTAAGGCCGTTGTGTCACCCATTCCAATTTTACACTTCAATTTCTTTTACACACTTTGAAACTCAGCTCAAACCACCCTCCTTTTTCTGGGTTGACAGCAAGTTAACAAATGACTAAAACAGCTCTGGTTTGAGAGTACAGTGAACACTACGAAATGTAATGATGTAACTTGACGTTATTAAAAGATAGTAACATTAATTATAACAGTTATTAATACTAGTTAGTTGCTAAAAACTGGATTTTATGTGTGTGACACAAATGACATGACATTCCTGACATTGTTGACATGTCACGTGACATGTCAACCCTAGTTTTAAACAAAGGACTAGACTTGCTCAGACTTGAGAAGATGTTGATGATGGTGAGGATGTTTTGAAGTACATAATTTTTCCCTACAACAATATGATTTAGTATATTATAACATTTTTTTAATAGTTAGCAACTCGAGTTCATTTAGATTTCCGTGTGGGCTACATATTTTCACTGTTTTTTTCTTCAATTCAATGAAAAAACCGATATTCCTTAACTGGTGATGATTGTAAGTTGTGCTTTTAAAAGGGGAGAACTCCCTATTAAATGTGATTTTCTTGTTCCAACTGCCTTATTTGTTTTCGGAGCTCCATTGCCAGTTTGTAACCGAATTTGGAGTTGTCGCCGATCACCTGCACCTGGAAACCATGGGCTGGCCTCTAAACCTCTGGAACCGCGAGCCCAAACCATTCCTCCGACTGTCTTTCTATTGGGTGGTTGACAAGTGTCTTCAAGGTGATCCACGATCACCATCATCAACGATGGTCCGATAGCCGAGCTCGATGGCATGGAGGGCTGTTTTTCCAACACAGACATCATACGCGATCCCACAAACGAAAACGTCTGTTACCCGTTCTTGCTTGTCGTTATCGAAGGGCGGTTTCGATTATGGCCTGTTCAGGGAGGCGTTTTGTGAGTTGTCAAAATAAGGGCCGAGTACGAGTCCACCTATCGGTTTTGTCCCTTTGGTATAGATAAATGGGGAAACCTTCTTCACTATCTAAAAGGAAAAAAATATGAATTAAAAAATCAATTTAAAAAAAAAAGAAGAAATATTTTATTTACCTTAATATTTTCATGAATTTTGGCTCCCCACGTATTCTGCACGCAATGTCTTGGCCACAACTTCTGCTCCATGACCGGAGGCCCTTCAAAAACCACGGTGTCAAACAACCTCGCCTCTTCCCCACTCTTGACTGAGCTCGTCCCATGGAGTTTTCTGAGATGGAGGTTATCATAAAACGAGACATGATTATCAGGATGCCAATCCAGAGTATAGTAGACACAGTCAAACTCAACCGTATCCAGCAACCGATTTATTGGCTCGACCACCTATTAAAACAATGAGTTCTCTCAGTCATCATCATCATGATCCGCAGCAAGCTCCATTTCATTAGATTCCTTACCTCTTCTCCATTATGTTTCGCAGGACAATTGGAAATGGCAAGGGATCCAGTGATAAAGTCATTTTGTACGTCAACCACGACCAAACAACAGACCGGACGTACGATCTAGTAAAAAGAAAAAACCCAAGAGAACTTTCTTTGTAGCTCGTGATTGTGATTACAGTTGAGTGGCAGGAGGTGAAAGGAAGGAAAAGTTGGAATAAATGTCATGGGCCAAATCAATAGGTTGTGCCAGGGCACGAGTCAGCCCCGCACACACACTCTCCAACATGCCAATCCTCATGACTGCAACAGAGCTCAGATCCTAAGGAGCTCTCGCTCCTTTCTCGAGAGATTTGTTGGGCCACTTGTGTGGAGAAACGGTAATCACAATCACTTGCTACTTGACATTTCAGCATATCATAGCAACAAAAATTGGAGGGTGACACAGCCCTCCACCAACCAAAAGTTGGTGACATACTCCTCCTCAAACATAAATTATTGGGCAAGAAGTAGGACTGACTCTGTGTTTAAAAAAAATTAGGGGAGCTTTTATTTTGACAGCGACTGGCAATCAAAATGCTCGGCTGCAGGCAGGCTCCCATGCGTTCAAAAAAATAAATACCCGGCAAACCCGGTGAAAGAGTAGTGAATTATGAGGTTGGAAAATATTATCTGAACGTAAATTGATGAAAGTTAGAAGTGTAATCAAATTAAGCGATTAGCTAAAAACCCTGAAGACTTAAGTTGAACAATATAACACTATCAAATATAGGTCGAATCCGCAAAAAAATTGTCGTCATTTTTTCGATAACTTTATTTGTTGATTTGACAGGTAAAAGAATAACGACTAAACGTTGTATTTAAACGAGTTAAAAGGCAAACATTTATAAAATATAGGAGAAAATAGAAGAGAAAGTAAATTAAAACAGTTGTGTCACGATTAATATAAAAAACAATCAATTGTTATAACTGCAGAATATCTTATCCTCCTAAATTATCAGGTAAGGTCCTCCTCCACTTACTGTGTCTGTGTTTCCACAACCCCCAAGATTGAATTTTAATGTGGTGGTTATCTAAATAGGGGCACTGTGGAGAGCTTGCATGCAATATGCATATAAAGAAATGTACCAAAATGTCGAAGAAAACGTAAGAAATGTCGTGGACGACAAAGTGATTTCTAAGAAAAAGTGGCGCACCACTTAATAAGTGAGAGCAGGAGAGCAAATCAAAGATATTGAGCATTTTTTTATCTTCCGAATCCAAATTTTCTGCGCAAGCAGAGCTCAAATGCGTGATGTCGATTAGTCATCCTACTGAAAAAACATGGTAAAGAGTGCATGTTTTAGTTTTCTTTATTGGCATAAAATATGGTTGTATATAGAGAGAAAGAACCATGTTATGTTGATTTCAAAAGAGGTAGAAATACTCAGCAGTCTCATTTGGCTCGACGGGGTAAGCTTGTCTAATTGCGCTCATGCGAAACAAAGCTCAGACACAAACATCGACGAATATCCGCGTAGTGTCAGGAAACCATCCCTGAAAAGAAAAATTTTTGTTAGAGAACGCTCCCATTTTTCTTGCAATATCCTAATCATTTTCTCCGTAAGACTAGTGATATTGAATGATGATCATGAAACTGCTACTATATGTGATTTTGTATGTTCGCACTCTCAAAACTTTTACCAAATATTTGATCAGAACAAAGGAAAACAACCAGCAACGCACGTTGAAATACACTGTCTTGTGACAAATCGACCGCATCACTACCTAACCCCAACAGGAGTATATCTCGCAGAAAAAATCAAAGACGTGTATTTGTTTTGGGAGTTAAAATTTTTGGATTTGTAAAACAAATGAGGTTAACCTTTAGAAACATCACATTCGATCAAAAATAGGTGAAGAGGTCATCTGGAGACGCATGTCTACATACAAGCTCGGGGCAATTATAGGCGATGGACAGGAATGAGTTACTCAGAGAGAATGCAGTCCTACAGGCTAGCGTCATCCCCGACGTAGTCAAGGGGGGAATGAGTCTAGGCGGCAGACGTATGATAAGCAGAACGGTTATTCTTACCGATACTGTCACCGTCCACAGTAAATGATGCATGGTTCAGAGGAGTTCGCAGTTGTGAAATATTGCACGAGGAAGACAGAATCCTCCAACAAGAAGACACGGGAAATAGTATGAAGAGATCGGAAATGCCTCGGCATGATTCGGAGTGGTATGCATTGATCGAGCTCGAACAACAGGTTCTCTCGAAGACGAAAGACAGCTGTGACACATCCTCTATCAGGAAGAGAACCAAACTAGTCGCTCGTCATCCGTAATAGCACTATAGTTCATTTCGTAATCGGCGGGGAGCTTGGAGCAATAACTACAGCGTGGAGGTGAACATTGCGTTGACTGTCCCTTGATAGGAGAAATTTTCACCAGAAATTGTAAAGAAGGGAACATAAGATAGCGTCATAAGTCAAGTCTGACGATGACTCAAGTGTCGCGACGGAAGGTTTTGCTGCTTGAGGAAAAGGAGGCTATCCGGAACTCCAATGATGGCCATCCACTAGCGCGAGTGTACGTTAGAAAAATCAAAGATATGCCATGTCTTGAGCTAAGTTGCTAACAGCATTGATAAATTACGACTCTCCTCACGTAACTCTATCTTCCTGGTAGGAAATAGTAAGAGAGCACGTTTCTGGTCGCAATGTCTTCAAAAGAGGAGGAGCCATTCCGAGTGAAGAGCGGACGAAATTATCTAAGTCCTCTTTATGAGAGTTGAGAATGATGCCTCCTACTCCAAAAACGCTGACTCCTTACGTCTTATTCACTGAGACTTCTCCTATCAAATAATACGGTAACCTATACTAAAAGTCTTATCTTGCCGCACCTCATTTTAAAAAAATCATGAAGTTATAGAGATCATCTTGCATTTTACTCCAGAAACATTGTCAAATCTCTCTAATACTTCCATCATCAATAGTTCTCGTTAAGCACCATGAAATTGATTTTCAGCACCAAAGGCCAACTCTTTGTTACTTTGTGCTAGGCCAAAAAACCGCTTGTACTGGCTATACCTTTTTTCACTCTCTACCCAATATTCCCAAGGAAAATCATTCTAGATCCTCTTCACAAGCACAAAAGAGGCAACTTCTCCTCCATTGACGGTTCTCCATCAATTTACAACAAAATAAACTAATCTCAGTTAGCTTTTTTCACTCCACCATGCAAATTTTGTTGTGAAAAAAACCCTCCTCTATTTATTTGCAATTCTAAAATCCTCATCAGAATATCCTCAACACATGTGTATCGCCGGCCTATATCCATCATGTATTTTACGACCATTTAGTTTGTATTGTTGGTAACGCAAAAAAAAGCTACACTCAAGCCTCGACCATTTCCCCTTTAAAAAGCATTGAGAATCCCCAACAATATTGAGGAATGTGAAGAGTAGTTCAATCCAAACCACCTACTTTGATTGAGCTTTGAAGCAGAAGTAAACTCCATCGGAGAGTATCGGCCCATCCATTCCGTGATGATTTGCATTGTAGCTCTTGTGCATGAGCAGTAGCCCCTCTAGCAACCTATGCATTTCTCTCATGTAACCTTTTCTCAGCAGCTCAGATGTTGATGATGACGGTGGTTTCTTGATGATGATGCTTTTTATACACAAAAAACAATTGTTTCTCTATTCCTCTCTCCTCTCAATGTAAACTGAGCACATTATTCACATAGCTCTTTAAATATTGAGGACTGCTCTCTTTAATTAGGAAAAATCTCTCAAAACATCTGATTTGACTCCTAATTCCATGTGCCATTATTAAATATTCCATCAAAGAGTGCAAAAAACAGTCAACGTTTTGATAGTTTCAGTGACATTCAAAGTATTCAGTATTTACTTAGATTTTTGGTGCTACTCACCAACTTTCAGTTATTATTGCTAAGTTGAAAAGGGGAAGACTACATTGTTTTTGACTTGTTGTGCTAATTTTGTAATTATTAATTAGTTAGTTAACACAGAAGACTTTGACAGCTTGATCTCTTTTTATATTTTAACTACTGAAAAAAAAAACGTTCTCAACTCCTCAAAGAGGAAGAAGCTTGGCTCAGTTTGAAAAGTAAGTTGGAATATGTAAAATTCTCCAAGTTTCGACAGTGATCCTAATTTTATTATATTTTTCTTAAATTTCAGGTTAAATAATTACACCGTGTCGTCACTCCAGGTTCGCCCCCACCCCTTTTCCCCGACGTGGAACTCTGTCCGTTTTGGAGTCACCCAAACCAGTGCGCTCTGTGTCCTCCATTCTCACCCGGTTTTTGGCCATCCTCCTCAACCTCCTAAAAGAGTTTGAACTCTTCATCTCATTTTTCTGCAGAAGTAAGTCACACTGAGGCATTTTAATTTGTTGAGAATCACCCTAATCTTTCAAAGTCAATATAAAAGTGAGGATGAGACCATATCTCCATGAAATCCCATGCAAATTTGCTTCCATACCTCGAAACCTCTCTTTCATCCCAATCCCATACAATTCCCTCAAAGCCAATAAGTTCTGCAGAATTTGCATGCCCGCCCAAGATCTCTGCAAACAAAGTGAAATGCAAACACTGACGTTTTGCCCAAAACCCAGAGCAGGCTGGCTCTTTGTTGACAATGCTCACGATAAGGAAGAGATGGATGATTGGTTTCATCCCAAAAAAGCTCTCTCTCTGCGCCAGCTGAATTATCATGATATTCATATTTATTCTCTGGTTTGTCGTGCATGACTCTGAATATAAATTATGGTTGTTGGGTCGGAACACACTCTGCTGCTCTCCGAAACTATGCAAATGTTTGTCATTGCCAAAAAAAAAGATTAGTTTTGCAGAGTAAAAATAAGCATAATAGTAATATAGCAAGATGCTCACTCGATCCAAGCACACATCTCCTTTTCCGCTTGTCATTCCTTGTGACTGTTTGTACACGAAAAGTGACGTGTAATATAGTTTGATTACGAGAAAAAAAATATTATTGGGAGAGAAGAAAATCATCATCATTTTTTAATATAGGATCAGTTCATAATCATCTTGGGAGGCTGGAGCGGTGCCAAAACGGCTGTGTTTTCCTCTCCCCTTTTCTGTGCTCACCGAAAAGTGGAGCAGGAGAGTATAAAAAACGAGTAGAATTTTTCTCTCAAATTTCTCTGATTTTTAACCAGTTTTAGTGGCCTTGACCATCGCAATGGTGGTGTGATGTGATGGCGAATAAATTGTGGAGTAAATGAACTGTTTACAAATTCGGAAAAGAAATTCACATTCATATTCATGAGATACTCAACTCTCATTCATATTCATGAGGGATTTTAGAGACTGTGGAGCTCTCTGTAGTTAGTTTAACCTTTCTAAATAATGGTTGGTGTGGAAAGTTTGTTTAGAACGAAATTAGCACCTCCGGCACCCATAATCTTCCATGGATTTGGGCAGTGTAAATAGTTAGCGTGATTAGTTTTTATGGTGCTAATTTATCAACTCTTTTGTCTCCTTTTCCGATACGCAACATTGGTTTCCTCGTGCGAGGATTGAATGTGCGTTGTTTTAATGAGTTTCATCATCATTTATGACGCTCATCAAATCACGCCACCATAATTTATTAGATGCGTTGAGCTCTTCCCTTAGTGTTGCTTCAGGTGGGAATGTGGAGTGAACTTAACGTTTTAGAAGAGAGAACTACTGTGATTCAATTTTAGAATGTGATTCGAACCAATTTTCATTTTAGATTGTGATAAAATGCTGATAACTCAGTAAGAACATTAGTAAAGTGTATTTCTAGTCAGATTTTGCGAGAGTAGGTTAAAAAGCTAGTTTTTAATTAATTGAGTTGAGTTTGGGCTTCCGCACCAAGCTCCCCTTCGCCTTGATGATGAACACACTGACTTCCCTGTCGTGTGGGAACGTTCTCAACTTCAAATCTCGCAACCGTCGTCCAGCCGTTTAAAAAGTGGGTTAAAACGTGACTATCCTAATGATTCCCTTGTTTTAATATATTTTCCTCTCTTTTCAGATGCGGGAATGACCGCAGCCGACAAAGACACACCTTCAGATCGTCCTCACTTCGTGGACTCATCCGTTTCACAGGAATGATGATGCAATCCGCTTTCTCCTCCAACGACCTCCGCTTCTGGCTCTCAATGGAGCCTCCCTCCTCCCTTCCTCGAGCTCTCCATCATCTCAGCCTCAAACTTTGTTCCGCGCCCATCTCTCCTCTCCAATCCTCAGTGCACGGTTCGCTTCTCGGGACATACGCTGGACAAAGCTACCAAGGCAAAAGTAACCCTTGAAAACTACTACAGCAACCTCATAGCTCAGCACCTCGAGCGGCAGCAGCGTCTCGCCAAGGTTGGAGGAGTCTCTCAAGGGTTTATCCGAAGACCAAAAGGAGCAGAAGAGGAATCAACATAATCAGCGCGAAACGGAGTTCCTCCGTCTGAAAAGGGCTCGCTTAGGCGTTGAAGACTTTGAGGCACTGAAGGTCATCGGGAAAGGAGCTTTTGGGGAGGTGCGCCTCGTCCAGAAAAAGGACACAGGTCATGTCTACGCCATGAAAATCCTGCGGAAAGCTGACATGCTTGAAAAAGAGCAGGTGGCTCATGTCCGAGCTGAACGCGATATTTTAGTGGAGGCTGATCATCAATGGGTGGTTAAAATGTATTACAGCTTCCAAGACCCAGTGAACCTTTATTTAATCATGGAATTCCTTCCGGGAGGGATATGATGACGCTCTTGATGAAAAAGACACCTGAGCGAGGAATGTACCCAATTCTACATTGCTGAGACGGCTCTCGCCATCAACTCTATTCACAGGTTGGGATTTATCCACAGGGACATCAAACTGATAACCTCCTGCTGGATGCGAGGGGACATCTGAAGCTGAGTGACTTTGGGCTCTGCACCGGCCAAAAAGAGTCATCGCACGGAGTTCTACGGGATCTGAGCCAGGCTAAGCCCAGCGACTTTGCGGGAATTGAGCCCACTGGATAGTAAGAGGAGGGCGGAATCATGGAAGAAAAATAGGAGAGCACTTGCCTACTCGACGGTAGGAACGCCGGACTACATTGCTCCCGAAGTTTTCCTCCAGACCGGATATGGAGCGGCGTGTGACTGGTGGAGTTTGGGAGTGATCATGTACGAGATGTTGATTGGATTTCCTCCCTTCTGCAGTGAAAATCCGCAGGAGACATATAAGAAAATCATGACTTGGAGAGAGACACTCACCTTTCCGCCGGAAGTGCCGATTTCTGAGGAGGCGAAGAATGCCATTTTAAGGTGAGTGTGAAAATGTACAAAATATAGATGAAAGAGTGGTTTTTAAAGAATATTTTGGGTTTAGGTTTTGTTGCGAGGCAGACAGGCGCTTGGGAAGTCAGCAGGGTATTGAGGACTTGAAAGGGATCCAATTTTTTAAGGGGTGGATTGGGAACATATTCGAGAGCGGCCAGCACCATTCCCGTGACGGTGAAGAGTATCGATGATACGAGCAACTTTGATGAGTTTCCGGATGTGGATCTTAGAATTCGTAAGGATTTTTCACATTTTTTCATATTATTTCATTTAAAAGGATTTTTCCTCAAAAGTTTAACTTTTCTCGTTTTGATTGCAGCACCACAGGAAAAGAGTTGAAAGATGGTGAAGGAGGCGCGTACAACGACTGGTCTTTTATAAACTATACCTTCAAGCGCTTTGATGGTCTCACCCAACGCGGGCCCATTCCCCGGAAGTAATAATGACAGAAACCACTCATTTTCTACACCTTCCACGCTTCAACATTCAAAAACACCACCAATTCCTGCTACTACTATTATTATCAACGGAGCTGAAGATATCAACAGTTTGTTTTTTGTTCCAACGCAGTTTTTACAGTACATTTTTTTCGTATTTATTTTGTAGAGAAAGACCTGAAACAGTGTCCTGTTCGGAGTTTTCAGTGTTTCTAGTGCTTTTTGTTGAGGTCACGTCGTTTTCATTAAGAACTATGATGATTCAATCGCTATCAAACTAACAAAAATACATTGTAAGACAAGGTGAGCTAGAATTGATGTGAATTTTACAAAAAAATCATAATGAATAAAGAGCCAACGCCACAAAATTCAGTTTAAACTTGAATATTTTTATTTGTTGTAAATTATCTCGCATGAAATTCAATTCCAACCAAAAAAAATAACACAAGTCAAGTCACGTTCTCATAATTATCTTAACTAATATTTTCATGATATTCCTACCTAATTTCCCCGCATTCTTCAACGAACTCAGTTCACATCCTTTTGTCATTTAATTCTCGACTAGAAACATAAACAAAATTACTTTTTCCATGCCAAAACTAAACTAAAATTAACAACTAAAAATATATAGCTTAATAGTTTGTAAGTGGATATTTGAGTAATATAATAGCAACATTTGTTGTTGTTTTTAGCTCATTAACATTAAAACCGGAAGATATACCCCCATAATATTTTTGTAGCTTAACTCAAATAGGATAATTATTAGCTCATATTTTTCATAATGTTTTGAACAAGTTGAGTGTGTATCTGGAAAGGTGTAGCAAAAAAGTATAAAAACTCAAGAGATTCAACAAACTCCCCTAAAACTAGTAGAAATTTCAGTTGCTGAGTATATTCATAGTGTACTATTATAATTGTTATAATTTTTTTTTGAAAAATGTGTATATATTTTTATATATCTGCAAGGTACTCAATAATTCTTCTTCAGATCATATTAATATTGACTATTTGTAGCAGCTACTTTCTTACTCTACACAACTGTTTTTGGAGGAGGAAAGGAAAGTTTTTGAACTTTGTAAAAAATTGGAGTTGCAGGAAAGAATCAGGTGTGTTTTGAGAGAGGATGATGATGATAGTGAACGTGTCTAAAATATTGTTTCTTTAAAATATTCATATAATTTGTTTGCAATAGATTTTTAGATTCTCTTCTTATCAGGTTGTTTCAAAAATTCCAGAGAGGACTAGAGCTTTGGTGGAGTATCTTTTTAGTCATCTGTTGGAGGGTCCATGCGGCTAATAATAGCTTTGGCGAAAGCCGCAGCAGTAGGGCGCATGGGGCTGCCAATCCTTCCTCCTTGTCCATCCTTGTAATCGGCGACGCCGCGAATGACCACAAAGCAGTCCCTCCTATTTCCGATGATGCTCTCGAGCACGGAATCGTACTCTGAATCATACGCTAGAATTCCTAGCCTGGCTGCTAGTTCTTGCCTGATGTGGTCATCTCTTGCCACCATTCTTCCACTCGCCACTGGGCCGAGATGAACTCTACTTTCCATCCGCTTCTTGACCTGCTCCTTCTGGACTGGAGCTGCTGGGTGAGCCACTTCGATCACGTCTTTTCTCCGATCGCCATATATATAACTTGTCAAGATGTTGCGGGGGGCGAGCAAAGTCGCAATCTTGTTCAGACAAGATTGACATCCCTTCTTCAGCCCTGCCACTCGCCGCACCCATTCTTTCTCCTTCCTGTGGAGTTCTGCGGCGATTATATTGACGCACGAAAAGAGGAAGGATCCAATCGACTCTTTTCTCGGCTCCTCCACCAGCAACAATCTGACAACGGTTCTAGTCAGTATGGCGATTCTGACGAAAACGGCTGATCGTATATGTGTGCTACCCATATATACCAGCAATATGCACGACTACACAGACAGTGTATGGCCAGCTCGTCATACAGTGTGAGAACGCGAAGACCTACGAGAGAGCAGGAAGTTAGCCACGTTCCATGAGCACTCGAGAGCCGCGTGTTTCAGTGTTAGAGAGCGGGATGAGAAGATGTGGGCGAGAAAATGCCGACCTCCACCCATCATGGAGCACCAGCACGAATGAACAACGCAGGGAGACACGAGTAGTCACTCTCAGTTCTGTTGATGAAAGTTTCGCAGAGGAACGCTACGATTTTGTCGCGGTGCGTGTCTTCACGCAGGAGCATTCACATTGCCACGCATCGTGATAGATCTACACGGAGAGGACGGCTATGGCGTGGTCCGAGTGTTGGACGAGAACCGGGAACGCCCGTGTACGCCCAGGTAAGCCAAGGACAAAGAGCAGAGGTGAAAGACGGATGGCGAGCCTCCCATCCGCCGAGCCGCTTCGTGATCTACTGCTCGGCGATGCGAAAACAGCTTCAGATGCATCATTATGCATCAGCAGGACGCGCTCCATCTACCACACAGATGACCCAAACTAGTATTACTAGCTAAAGTGTCCACAGAATGATCGAAATCGCGTCTCTGAATTCTTTGAAAACGAAGCCTGATAAGAAAGAGACGCTCTAAAAATGCATATTGGGACAACAAATTATAGTGAATATTTTAAAGAGACAATATTTTAGACATGCGTTTCACTATCATCATCATCTCTCTCAAAACACACCTGATTCTTTCCTGCAACTCCAATTTTAAAATTACCAAAGTTCAAAAACTTTCCTTTCCTCCTCCAAAAACAGTTGTGTAGAGTAAGAAAGTAGCTGCTACAAATAGTCAATATAATATGATCTGAAATGAGAATTATTGAGTACCTTTGCAGATATATAAAAATATATACACATTTTTCAAAAAAAAAAATTATAACAATTATATAGTACACTATGAATATACTCAGCAACTGAAATTTCTACTAGTTTTATGGGTTTGTTGAATCTCTTGAGTTTTTATACTTTTTTTGCTACACCTTTCCAGATACACACTCAACTTGTTCAAAACATTATGAAAAAATATGAGCTAATAATTTATCCTATTGAGTTAAGCTACAAAAATATTAATGGGGGCGTTATATCTTCCGGTTTTTAATGTTAATGAGCTAAAACAAACAAAATGTTGCTATTTATACTCAATATCCACTTACAAACTATTAAGCTATAATTTTTAGTTGTTATTTTAGTTAGTTAGTTTGGCATGGAAAAAAGTAATTTTGTTTATGTTTCTAGTCGAGAATTAAAATGACAAAAGGATGTGAACTGAGTTCGTTGAAGAATGCGGGGAAATTAGGTAGGAATATCATGAAAATATTAGTTAAGATAATTATGAGAACGTGACTTGACTTGTGTTATGTTTTTTTGGTTGGAATTGAATTTCATGCGAGATAATTTACAACAAATAAAAATATTCAAGTTTAAACTGAATTTTGTGGCGTTGGCTCTTTATTCATTATGATTTTTTTTGTAAAATTCACATCAATTCTAGCTCACCTTGTCTTACAATTTATTTTTGTTAGTTTGATAGCGATTAAATCATCATAGTTCTTAATGAAAACGAGGCGACCTCAACAAAAAGCACTAGAAACACTGAAAACTCCGGACAGGACACTCTTTCAGGTCTTTCTCTACAAAATAAATACGAAAAAATGTACTGTAAAAACTGCGTTGGAACAAAAACAAAACTGTTGATATCTTTCAGCTCCGTTGATAATAATAGTAGTAGCAGGAATTGGTGGTGTTTTTTGAATGTTGAAGCGTGGAAGGTGTAGAAAATGAGTGGTTTCTCGTCATTATTACTTCCGGGAATGGGCCCGCGTTGGGTGAGACCATCAAAGCGCTTGAAGGTATAGTTTTATAAAGACCGTCGTTGTACGCGCCTCCTCTTC
>LJIJ01001708.1:0-37983 GCA_001718145.1 Orchesella cincta
AGGTACCGTATCAGTACGTATCGCGTACCGTATCAGTACCGTATCAGTACCGTATCAGTACCGTATCGGTACCGTATCAGTACCGTATCGGTACCGTATCAGTACCGTATCAATTTTAAAAATGAAAAGAATTCAATTTTAATTCTCCGAAGACTTGTGATTTAAAATTTTTCAATTCCTTTTTTCTATGGTTTAGTTCATTAACTAACATCTGATGCGCCTAAAAATCCCGTTTTTTTTTTTTCTACGCGATAGAACCATCCAAGTTTAGTTATTTGCACGTTTAAATTTCAGTACTTTGTTAGCATAAACAGACATTTGCAAGCACAATATTCCAATTTAAGGTCCACAAACAGCAAAGTGTATCATGAACTAAAGCCCGTATTTATAGTTCCTAGATAATGAGATCCGTATGAGTTCTGTATCAGTACCGTATCAGTACCGTATCAGTACCGTATCAGTACCGTATCGGTACCGTATCAGTACCGTATCAGTACCGTATCAGTACCGTATCAGTACCGTATCAGTACCGTATCAGTACCGTATCAGTACCCCGTATCAGTACCGTATGAGTACCGTATCAGTACCGTATCGGTACCGTATCAATACCGTATCGGTACCGTATCAGTACCGTATCAGTACCGTATCAGTACCGTATCAGTACCGTATCGGTACCGTATCAGTACCGTATCGGTACCGTATCAGTACCGTATCGGTACCGTATCAGTACCGTATCGGTACCGTATCAGTACCGTATCGGTGTACCGTATCAGTACCGTATCGGTACCGTATCAGTACCGTATCAGTACCGTATCGGTACCGTATCAGTACCGTATCAGTACCGTATCGGTACCGTATCAGTACCGTATCAGTACCGTATCGGTACCGTATAAGTACCGTATCAGTACCGTATCGATACCGTATCAGTACCGTATCGGTACCGTATCAGTACCGGTATCAGTTCGTTTCGGTACCGTATCAGCTCATGATATGAGCATCAAAACGTTTAAACAGCGTGTGGAACAAGGCATGTACGAAATACTGCATACTGCACTTAGTTTAGAACTGCTAAAACCGCATTCACACATAAAAACTTGAACGCCCCGGCCGTGCCATCCAAATTCTATCACATTCGCCATTATATTTGTACTGGTTTATAATTATATGAAATTTGATGCAGTTGTTTGTTCGCTGCTTCGTAAAAGTTGAAGTGCTTTACTATTTTTGTGTGTGGTCTTAATGATGTCATGAAATGATTTTTTCATCATTGGTTACGATTATTGGGAAAAGAAAGTAAAAGACATAATAAAACTAGAGTTTTTATTCGATTGGGTAGACAAAAATGTGTATTTTATTTTTACTACGATCGGTTGTTTTTTCAATATACAAATTAATGCTAATTCGTTTGTTACATTTTTATTTTTTAAATAATAGGAAACAAAAGGAAAAGACGAATGAGGTGGTAATTGACCGCTCCCGATGTGACGTGGATCCCATTTTGTTGGCACACTTTGCAGCTTGGCGTACAGAGCCGGTGTTGTGTCAAGAAAAGTCAGCATTTCTCCAGAAAATGTATACGGAGGAGATTGAGCCATGTCTCACGTTTGCAAATGTTCCACTAGTCAGCAGACTGAAAAAAGCCATTGAGGATAACTCCATTTGGGTGGAGCCATTGCCGGAAAAGGATCGTACCAATGTTCCCAAGTAAGTTCCACTGGCTGTAGCAAATATTATACTGCTTATATGATGATAACTATCAGCCTCGCCATCATTAAAGAAACCTAATTTGAGCATCCCTTTCCTTCTTTTTGTAGGGACTGCGCTCTTCTCGGTTGTCCAAAAATATGCCATTACCGCATGCGTTTTGCCTTCGACTCTGATGAGTGGTTTGACATTTCCAAATTCTGCAGAGATCGCGTAAGTAGCAATAAAAAGAAAAATAATTGTTCCGCTTCCGAATGCCATTCTATTTCAATTAAATATAACTGTAATAATTTCCTCCTGTTTATGTAGATTGCTGCCGTTTGTGAGTTCCTAAACTACCTACGCTACATTAAAAACGGGTTGGTGAAAGCTTCCGTTGATGATGCCTACTGGGAAGTCCTCCGACTGAGGAAACAGATGGCTCTAGCGAAACTCGGAATCGCAATCTCATAATGAATTAGAGTCTCTCCCAACTTCCACTTTCTCCACTCATACTATAAAAAATCGCGTATTTACAAAAAAGAAAATCATGGAAATTCGATGCTTGAAGCAAAACGCCATCATCAAAATGACCATTATCATATTTCAGTCGTTGCTTTTTAATTTATAATTGCATAGACTTGCTTCGTATACCTAGCTCCGAAATATTTCCTTAATTCTTTCACAACATAAAATATTGTAATTACCAAATAAGCAAAGTTGGATGAAAGTATGAAGGGATGGGAAATCTGCTAGTAACTCTCCAATAGATCTGTGTATTGAGATTCACAATCAGTTGAGCGAGACTGAAAGGATAAGAAGGGGGCTCTTAAAGTCGATTAGGAAAGACCCACCTACATTTAAACATATAGAAATATGTCATTTGAAAAATCTCCTCCTTACTAGTTATCTTTTCGAATGTCGAATTACGTATATACATATAGTATGATGTAAAACTAAGCTACTTTGTCCTTGTCGTAGGATCACATTAATGTAAAAAAAACGTAATCGTAAATGTTATATATTCTTCCGCCACTTCCTCGCAACTTTTAAAACATCCAGTCGTTGAAAAATATTTCTTCCATGTACAATCTAACCAGTCGTACGTTCCTTGCCTATATTGTTATATTATCGTGTTTAGTTTTCAATTGAGAAGTCTAGCTTCTCAATAAGCAAACCGTTTGTAAGGTTGAAGGTAACCCTTTCTTCCAAAATAATTTAACACTACGCAATTCAACAAATTATACACAATATAATATAAACGCAGCTCTTGTTTTCCTTCCACATTTTAAATAGTATTTTGTCTATACTTAAGAAAAAACAAGTGCCAATTGCCAATTATAAGCCAAGTCGACATGCTGTGTATCTTGTAATCATGTCAATTTATCACCTTTGAAAAACAGATCTGCCAACCAGATGAATACCTGTTCCCACTAGATTAACTTGGTATTCAAAAAATTCTATTGTTGCCAACCTAAACTGTTTTGTTGGTATTTACTGTTCCGTTCCGAGGTAAATTTAGTAAAGAATCTTTTTCGTGACTTTTGTGTCGTTATAGCAAACACTTGGATGTAAATAAAGCAAACGATAGGATAAGCCAATGAAATGCGAAAAAGTCCGAAAAAGCGACTTTAAAATAAAAATGTAAATAAACATTAAACCCTTTATTATAAAGGGTATGTAAATTAAAATTGGCAACGATTTTTCAAAATTTTAGTTTTAAGAAATGAAAAATTTATGATATAAATCGAATCGTTAGTCAAACTGCGAAAATTGATTGAGAGACGCCAAACCAACTACATTTTTTAAATATTTATACGAAATGCGCAAAACCACTATAAATATTTACGAGAACGCTACTCGTTTGAGACCACAAGAAACAAAATTGCTCCATTGCTTTGCTAGCAGAAACAAGATGTCAATGAGAATTTTTAAAAAGTCTATCAAAGAAATGGTTTGCTCAACAAAAGAAACGGAAATACTTGTTTTTGGAAGTGACGTTTAAAAAATATACATAGGTATAACGTCAATGAAAGTAATTATTGTAAAATTGGCTTTGAATTTTCACTCACTCACATAATACTGAAATCTTAATACTTGGCCTAGAATACAATCTCAACCTAGAAATCTCCAACAATTCGTTTATTTTTAGATCTGTTTATGGTAACCACATAGTCTGAATGAAAATAGTAGGATCTGTATTGAAGGAGGCGGAGTGCACAAAGAAAATGTGATCTGTATTTTGTCATTAGTTTTTTGTGGTGCTCTACTGTTTAATTTTTGTATATCAAATTTTTGGTTTGTAGTATTTACCACTGAGTTGATACGTATTGTAATGAGACAATCCTTGAACCTAGAACTAACGGAACTTTGAAATAGTTTCGAATTTGTTGTGATAGAACCTTTAAATAGGATAGTATTGTATTATTTTTCAAAAGTGATTTTGATTGGAGCACAGCTCACCAAACAACTGTGTAAAATACAGTATGCTGTTGTAGTATACCAAGGTAATTAGTTAATTAAAAGAAAGCTTTACGAAACAGCTAAATCAGCATATTTGCTGTGACGTGTATATAAAAACGGATATTTAATTAGCTTTTATTCCTACCAACAACTGTCACACAGATGCATCCACTCATGTATGAATGTATCCTGATTAGTGAACACTTGATTCCTAAATGTAATTTTAGTATTATGATAATTCTGTTAGAATTAGAGAATGTTATTAGATAGATATACTCTGTATCTATTGCTGTACAGCAGTTTCTGTAGACTGGACATTACAATATTGTGTAATATGAATTCCAATTTAAAAAATTAAGCCTAGTGCGTAGTCATTGTTACGGTAAAATATAGTTTACAAAAGGAATGAGAGAAGGCAGAGTTTAAGGAACAGAATAAAAATTTATGTTCAAACAAACAACTTCGATTTTTTAATTTTTGCTGGTTTCCTAAAATACCATATTCACATATATTGGCTACTTCGATCAGAATGAAGGTCATCGGTGAAAGTAAAAGTCGTTGAGTGAAAGCATGCTTTCTCTTCCGAGAAAGTGTTTTGGACATGTGCACAGGTAAAAGCGGTGGCTGTGAACACACAGAACTCGTCATATGCCTCGACTCCCAAGACGTGGGACAAGAGTTTCCATTTGATCATGACTCTCTGCCTTCGGATCGGCAATGATGAAGGTAACATGTGAAATGCATTTCAGCGCTCCCATCTTAGCCACATGTCTCTTTTATCTGAAGGAATGAAGAGAAGCAACCCAAGTAAAGCACCAAAACAACAACATTGCACACGGCAACATGCTGCTGCTGATGATCAACGCATCGCAAGACGGAGAGAGATTCCATCAACCTCGTCCATTGCCACTGCTTGCTACTGCTAAAAGGAGTGCAGTAGTGAAATACTGAAATGCAACCAAAAAATGTGGATGCATACCTAACACATTATATTCCACGAGAGTCGCCTTGCACTGCCTTTGCCTCAGCTCAACCTCTCACTCTCTACTTTTGCCCGCACGGTAGTGGCACACGGCATGGGACTCTGATTGTGAGTTCAGAGGAGTTCGTTCAGTACTGTCATTGACTGACTGTTGCTGGTTGCAGCGAGAGTGCCGTGCCGGCACAAGAACCATGACCAACATCAACAACAACAGAGAGAGAGAACAAACCCTTTCCCAAAGTTAACTGTGTGTCTAGTTAAGTTTAACTCTCGCAGCCTACTGCAACAAGACAGCGAGTGCGGTTTCTTTTCGTTGTGCTGGGTTCGTGTGGAAAGGAAGATGAAGCTGCTGAAGGAGAGCCACTCCACCACGTTCACTCATCCCTCTGCAACAAGAAGAGTAGAAGTAGTGGTGAAGCCTATGTCGTATAGTTTTTACTCTTAGCTTCTTTGGCTTACCATTATCATAACGCGTGTATTTTTTGAGCAGTGTTTCTTCTTTCGGATCATTTTCCCTAATATTCCATATAGGATTTCTATTTACTTGCTGCTTATGCACTAGCTTGCATTGCGTTGCATTTTAGTACGTTCTACCGTGTGAACTCAGTCTGTCACACAATATCATCATCGCTGTACGCTAAAAGCTGTCTACGTTGACCTACATATATTAATTTTCTTTTCTGCCGCTGAGGCATTTGTACTTTTTCCATGCCTTTTGTCGAGGAAAGTTTAAATGAACATGCTTTCATTTTTCATGAGCAGTTTTATTTCGTTACGGAAAATATGTTTATGAGCTGTTGTGTAAGAGTTTATGGCATTTTGCAAAATCCAAAAGATGTCTCTTTCTCTTCTGTTTGAAAAAAAATCAGAGCAAAAGTATTGGATCGATAGTCAGGATGGTGATAGTTGACATGAAAGGATCATGATGATGATGAGAGAAGGTTGAAAGGATGATAAAATTTAACAAAGAACTCTTCTTGGAACTGATGATATACGATGAATAAGGAATCAGCGATCATGAAATATAAAGGAGCATACACACACTACAAATATTTCATGGTGGTAAAGACGTCTGCACAAAAAGTACGCACCGCAACTCTGATATATGGTCGGGATGGGTTTCATTCTCAAAGCCATGTTGAGTTTATGAGCAAAAGTCAGCTAATTTCTTTTATAAATAGATTGGGGAGGAAGGTAAACAATGTATAAGGAGCTAGTCATAACTTCCCCATCATATCAACACATAATCCTCTTTTTTATCTCGTATGTCGTCTCCTCTTTTACTTATGTGCAATAAAATGCACATTTTGGTTTCCCTTCCGCTCCAACCATATCGATTTTTTCTTGAATCTTAAATTACCATCCATGCAATCTCTTCAACTCAAAAAATAAAATATGTATATACTTGTTTCCATCCGTTCTACAATGGGATATACCAAAAAAATGGAGAACATTTATTCTTTTTTATGCATACCATTCTGAAGCAATCTTAAGCAAGTTCCAAGGACGTGCCTATGCCCTATGTATATTATTATTATTATACGTATTCTCCAAGAAAAGAAGCACGACCAGTTCATGCGATGTCTGCTCTTCCACGCTACTTCATATTATTTTGCATTTTAGATTAGAGAAGTAGTAGCTCTTCTCTGCTCACTGTTTTTGCACAATCATATCATTTGTCTTGACTTGTCCCACAGACTGAGGCAGAGCGAGAGCAGAGATTTCACACACAATCACTTTTTATTCCATTCCATTCCATGATCATGCTTTGTCTCACAATCAGGCTAAACAAGAAGGACAAAGCATTAAAGTCGAGTAGTAATGATAATAAGTCTTTTCTTGCTTACCACGCTAATAAAACTTTTAGTGATGGTGATACCATGAGACGAACTACTCAAATGTATATTACGTGTACGAAAATAAAACATTCTTTTCTGTGTTTTGCCTCTTTTTCTACAGTACAACGACAAACAACATATAACAACGCACTGGCCTCCCACCACCAATTCCATCCCATGCATTTTTAGCTTCATAACATTCCACCCCAAAACAAAGCTACAAATGTACACTCTGACTTCATACTCCTTTTGCTAATAACAACATACTATAATATATATTCATATAACAAAATAAATGAGCTTCTCACATTTCGTAATTCCTTTCTTTAAACCAGAATAAGTAATCGATGGCCAGTTGCTTGCAAGATTAAAAGTGAAATTAAACATTCATTGGGCTTCCCTCAATGAAACTGATTGGGAGTTTAAGGTTCATCCCACGGAGAACCGTGACCGTGAAAGGAGGTTACTGTACGAGTGCTATTTGCAATGCCGACCAATGTTATCATACTATCCATTCATGTTATTCCTTATAATCAGCATAATATCAAACTCATCATCACCACGTAAAATAAAACCAAGGCAGGACAAGGAAAATGTTGCTTGTTTAGCTTAGCCCCAGGATGAGAGTAGATTTTGGCATTTATAATGCTTTGCTACTAATATTTCTTCAGCTGAAATATGCGTATGATTAGCTATGTAATGTCTTTTAGCTTCTTTTTGTGTTGTGGAAACTTCTCTATGACGACTCTTCTCTTTCTCGTCGCTCTTTTTCCACATAAGCAATGGACATTTTAAGCCAGCTACAACATATTAAGTGCAGAGTATAGAGTGGTGGTGAAGCGTTGTTTACTACTTCGTTTTGGCTTTTGCAACCCATCAAATTCGTTGCTGAATGATGATGATGATGATTTTTAAGCTTGTAAATGAATGTATTTTAAATGAGCCTTTGTAGTTGCTAACACCATCAAAGCTACGAAGAACAAACGTATTTCTTGGGGGATAAGAATTAAAGTCTGATTTCTATATCCATATGCATATATTGTGTTGCTGCAGGGAAACGGAATAAATTAAAGCATACTTTTTTCTCCCCATTGCCTACGAGAAAGATACCAGGGAGATAGATAAATATTAGGTGGAGATACATACATAAATACATAGTTTTATGAGACAATATTACAAACAACATTTTGGAGTTGTGGAACTTGAGACATATTGTAAAATATTTCATGCTTTCACGGATTCGAGCTAGGTGTCGTCTCTTTCACATTTCGTTCGCATTCGAATTTCTAGTTATTTCTTATAACGGGATTATATTAAAATTTTCTCGTTTATTAATGTAGCGTATGCCTAAAAATTGGTGAAAAGAACTTAAATATAAACGGCTGTTTTACAACAACCAAAAAGTGTAGAAGAGCTTCATATATCCCAGATCTCCCGTGAAGTCTTCCTCCAGCTCAAGAAAAGCAAGAAAGAAAGCCAAATGAAGGAAGGAAGAAAAGTGAAAGTGAATACGCACAACATAGACTCTAAGCATGAGAGAAAAACTGCTTCTGCAAAAATCTCGCACTCGCAACACGGCATTCCCGTCCCGTCCCCCTATGACCATGACCGTGGCCTTTGCCTGCAAAGCAATTCAACTGCACAGCTCTTATTTTAGCAAAGCTTATACCTATTTTCCCTATATTGCAGTTAAGTTGAAGTGCATGGTGGTGATGCTGATGCAGCAGCTTGCATCTCTCTCTCTCTCTCGCCGTTGCATCCCATCATTATCACAATAAAGTGCTTGACTTGACTTTAGCCTGTCGTAGTGTCTATTCCTTCTCATCTTCCCTTCCTTCTACTTACTCAGCTACCACTGCTCTGCTAGGTGGTTTTCCTCACTGAAAACAGAGAGCAAAAGCACGTGGAGACAATGCATTGCGGTGCAATGGACCACTTCTGCTGGTGGTGGCTCACAACAGTCAGTCACCAAGAAGAACCACTGGCTCCGGCTTCTTCAGTACTGTGTCTGAGCTAGATGTACACATAGGAACTTTATGCATAGGATTCATTCACTCCATTCCCGATTTTGGGATAGTTGAACAAAACTCTGTCTCACAACACCACATCAGATCACGGGACTCTCACAAGTTGCTTTTTTTCCTCACTGAAAATCTTCTTTGTTGCTCTCGTGGATGATCTTACCTCTTACTCTTTCTTGTTCAACACGCTTCGTTTTCTCACATGTTAGCTTGTTCCATTCTCTTCGTCATTTGGTTGGAGGATGGTTAAAAATCACATGAAAGAATCACAAATGCGAAGGGAAACCAAAAGGGTAGAGCAAAAGAGAGCATTCCAGATGCGTAAGCATTTTTACCTGGAGTGGTGAACGGGGCTTCCGCATTCTTAGTGCTTCTTTCCTGGAAAAGAGTGAATTGGTTTTGATTCCCATTTCCCAGCACTAATGAAGCACCGTTCCGAATAGAATTAGTTTATAAATATGAGGATTAAATTTAATTGGGAGCTGGCTTTAGCAAAAGTCACCTGTACATTCAAACAAGCATAGCAAACACGCCTTCCTGTGTTATACAACCAAAAGCTGGTAGTAAGCCTTGAGATTAAAGATGAAAATTGTGAATTTCAGCAGATGAAAAAATCAAAGAGAGTCGAGGGAGAACAGAAATCAATATAGTTTCAATGTATGTTCGTCATGATATGCTTCAAGAGGCAGTTGAATACAGGAAATGGCTAAATATAGTAAATTGGAAGTTTTCATCCGTTTACAGTGAGAGACTTGACGGTTTAAGTTGAAAAACTGGCAATAAGCATACATTTATCGATCAGCTCGTGTTGAAACTTACGCTCGTCGTTATTTGTTTGACGTAAAAGTGAAAATTTGAGATGAAATATTGAAATATAATATGGAATCCCATCCCTGTACATTTTCTGAGAATGAGATCAATATGAGCATAGTTGCAAAATCTGTAAAGGTGAAATCTGAACAAAATCCTGGATCAGCAAGTCAAGCAAGTGGGTACAAAGCGGAAATCACTGGCAACCGTGCCTAGGGGAAGGAAAATATATTTGTAATTCAATTTTGGCTATACATATCCTCAACATTGATGATCTTGATCACAACATTTGAAAGGAGACAAGCATCCAAATCATATTAGTTCATAAAACAGCTATAGCTTGTATGCCTTGAATGAAGGTATGTTCCAATTTTCTGCATAGTAACAGAGCGCGCAATGTAGGTACAAGCTTTTACCTTTTTCATTTGGAAGAAAAACAGCTCAGAACATTTTTCTTGAACATGTATATTTCGTTCCGCTTTTTTTGCACATTGCTTCGCACTTGTTTTATTGTCATACTCTGTCATTACTACTTCCAATTTCTCACTTTTTTATTACCTTACTTGTTCTGATGTGAGCGGAATGCCTTTTCGTTTACTATCACACCACACCACCTAAAGCTGGAAAAGAAAAGCGGAAGAAAAAATCGATGGTAAAAACATAACAGTGGGCTTTGACAGTATTGATTTAGCTGCTGAGCTTTGAGCAAACAAGATCATAATAATTTTATTGGAGGAGAAAGAAGGAAAAAGTTGTTTTGGAGTGTGTGCGTCAAACATCAAAGCAGTTTTCCAGCAAGTAGTTTACATCAACAGCGGATGATCAGGCACACTCATATACAATGTGCCTTTTTGGTTGTGTAATAATAATGATATATAGTAATGACATATCAACATTATACGATGCAAGATCACGGCACAAATCAAATGGTTTCCGAGATGCAGGATCAATTTTGTTTTTTTTGCAGTCTTAAGGTTGCAGATGAATTACTAAACCCAGCTACACCACCTTTCTAGTTCTGAAATAAGTAAGAAAACTCGAAGCTTCCCTAAAACGATTGGTAATACTAATAACAGCATTAGAAATAAGCGCCTTATTAATAGAAATTGTAAGTAGGCATACGTCAGCATGAGCTTGCAAAGGCGGGGGTGTAGAGGATGAACAAGAGCCACTCAGAGCATGCATACGTAACGTATATTTCAGGTGAGATGAAAAAAAGTGGACACAAAATGTAGCGGAACAAGAGGACTAGAATGAGAAGATGGAAAATGCAGCTGAAGTGTGTGAACTCATCGTAAGTTGTACGCAGCTGAACCTACACGAGACAACGGTCCGATAACTGGAGAGTTGCTTACTGACATGCTTACTCGCTCGATTCAATAGGTCATTGAACAACATTGCAATGGATTGGGATGATGAGTGGAATGCCTCTCGAAACCTATACAAGTATCAATACCTAATCTACTTTAGCGAACGATTATCTAACGATTGCTTTTGAAGGACCGTTAGGTTCATTTCATGACAATGATTATTATGATGATACATTGAGTCACGCCAGTAGTAATAACAGTGTGTATGCAACCATACATCTACAAGTTATAGTATTGCTTTCATTGTTGATGATAGGTGGCATTGTTTCAATTAAACGCGTATTTTTTTTTGTAGGAATGTAAAACACACCTTGGCTGGTAGGTAGTAGCCATGTGGGATTTCCTGTCTCCAGGAAATTAAAAACGGAACAGGCTTCCTCTCGTCAAACAAAGCATTCATTGCATGGCCTTCGTATTAGCAACAGCACAATAGAAGAAAACGAGAGTTAGGCAGGCCATAGCAGCAGCAACATTAGACATGATATGGGCACGAGAAAACAGTGGAGCATTCTTTTGCTGTCTACCTACATCAAATCAAGTGTGGACATTGAATATGAATGATTCCCTGTTAATATTTTTTTCACGTAACCAAAGTATGGATAGAAACTTGAAAAGAATTGGCGTTGGTGAGAGTTGAATTTGTGTAAAATTTTGATACCAGTTTTACATACACTTCTATATAATTTATATCAAATATTCATGAACAACAACAACACAACAAAAAGACAAGAGAAGGATTGGTTATGGCTACACTCGTTTTTTTGAGTGAAGAATATAATTGTCCACAATTTAATATCTCTTCCACTCCCTACAACAAGGGAACTATCATGTACTTAGGTCTGTACTTCCCTTCAAAAGCTTGAATCGCTATCATAAAGCATGATATGATAAACACAATGTGAAGATTAGAATAATACGAGTCAATACATGGTCAGATACATCCATTTTTCTAGAACGTCTTTCCGTCCCTCACTCTTCTTTATGACTATAATTAGGAGGCAATGCAATGGCAAATGGGATTAAAGTGAGAAAATTTGGGAAAGCACGAAGAGTGGTGTACTTCTCCATTATAAATCGTCGTCACCCGACTCATTGTGCTGTATCGTCATCATATCATCATCATCATCCTTCAACTTGTTCATGTTGCGTCAACTCTCCGGTGCGGTACAAAAGCGCGTCGCGTGTCCTTTCATGTGAGAGTACAAACAGTACATATGTTGTGGATGTGCATAAATGTTTGCGTGTGTAACATAACGTTCCTTGGTATCAAAACCTTCATACACTACCTTGTACAGGGGCAGCAGTGCTCATAATAATTCTCTAACATTGATATTTATTGTTGTGTACACAACATTCCCCACCACAATGTAATATACATATATCTTGGCTCGTTACAAGAGTTGGGAATGCCATTAGCCTGCAATATGCAATGCAATGCATGTCAGTCAGTCAGTTAGTCAATACATGAGTAATGTAATGTAATAAGCATATACCAAAGTCAACTCACTTCACGCCGTTTTCATTTCCAGTTAGCATAGAGTGGTATTTCCCCATCTCGCTCATCAATTCCTTGTCGAACTTGGCCATACGTCCTTCCCTCCTTTGGTCTGGTCTGGTGATCGCTTAATAGAATGAAACGTTTTCCGTCCATTCTTCAACAAAAGGCTCATGATCATAATGATAAACTACTTTTGACCAAACGACCGCTCTTTTCTCTCTCTCTCTCTTTCATGCCCATGTTGTGTGAATTGATGTACTTAACAATGTTGTGAGGACTTACATGGAAAGCATTAAAATAAGACGCGTGTGTTCGCCACCATGGCTAAAGGCATACCTGAATCTGAGACAGAATGATACTATCATTTATTTTCCTGGCGTTCCCAGCATGGATGTAAAATGAAATCTGAGTGAGTGAGTAATAATAATACTATTAGAATGATATCAGGAGCGCTCCAGCGCCGTGAAATAAGCAGTCAATGCTATGGTAGTGGAGGCAAAGTGTGGACAAGCATTACTACCATTCATTCTGAACCATTTTTTTCTTTCTCTGACTACGCGAACATGGATGGGAGTATGGGAAGGACATGAAGAGTTGTGAGCAAGCAACTACATTAATTCGAAAAGAAAGGGGTCTTCACATTTGCTCTTCTGAGAACAGTTTTCGCTCAGCTTTTGCTAAATGACTGACTCGAGCTTACTCCGGGAATATATGGATGAGCTCACGCTTTTTATCCTCTTGTTACACACTACGACATAACACTAGGTTGTTACATGCTTGCTTTAGGTTTTGGGTACATGATACACTGCTAATAGGAGTACGCAGAGCTCACACCGCAGAGCAACTAAGAAAGCATGCATACCTTGCATCGCATCTCAGCCCATGTAACATAAGAACAAGGTAAGTAGCAAAAAGGTGGATGTATTGGTATGTGATGTAATGTGTGGATTGCCAGAAATTGATTGTAATAATGATTATGGGAGAGAGAAGAAGACAAACATTGCAAGGCATTGCAATTGCACTTTGTATGCTTTTCCTAAAAAACAGAAGGAAAGGAATGAGCCGAGCCGGTTTGGAATTGTGGGGCTTTCAGTAACTTCATTTCGACTTGTGAGAAGTTGAGAAGTGTACGCATATACCTCTTTTGTTTTTCCTTCTCCCAGGCGCTACTCATTAGTTGGTTTGGGTTGGTGCGGTGGAGTGGAGGCGGCGAGGGACTAACAACATTGCGCTAGCACATTATTGAGTTGAGTTAACATAACATAACATGATCAAAATATCATTTTGTCTGAGATTTATACATAAAGTGATATTAAATTGGACCTCTTCAACCAAAAAATATAGCATTACGAGGATTTGTGTCTGTCCTGTCCTCGACTGGTATACTAAAACTATTTTGTATTATGCATGACATATTAACATGAGCTTGCTGATATGATGACCTAGCTTGGCAATGGCAATTACTATGGTTATCATTAAGCTTCTGTATTCATCCCATCATGACTACATGTCATATTATATCATGCTCAAGTCGTGGTGATGGTGTGTGGTGTTACACACAGGAAGCATGTAGGAAGAAGAACGTACCGCCTTCCATAAATTGTGCGTGCATTTCAGAAATGGATAAACGAACACAAAATGTGATGTGATCATCATCATCCCATTCTAGCAAACCAAACCAGCACTCACTCACTTATGATATGATGTCTGTAGACGGAATATGATAGGGATACGCTCTTCTTTACACCACACATTAGCACCACACTGCATACCGCCAACAAAGCATGGGAACGCCAAGTTGAGTAGTGACTGACTGACTGCACTATATGTTGCTTTGGCTCACTCTTACCATGCATTGGAGTTGGAGCGAAGAGCTCGTATATTAAAGTAACAATAAGCAAAATGTACAGCAACAGCATTTTTTAAGCATGTCGTGAATAAGAGTGATCCCTCCTTCTGTGGATGTCTCATGCACAGCAATGCACACAAGAGCTGTGTGGAACAGCAAATTATTATGTGCCCATGTTGGTCCCTTCGGTCGGAAAAGTTTTGGAATGAGAGAGAGAAGGAAAGATGCAGAAGCAAACGTTGGCTTTTTGCTACGAAACATTTGAAAGGGGCCGTAGTAAAAAACCACGCGTGTATATCTAAAACTCCACTTATTTTTTTGTGTAAATCATGCTTCCATTTATAATGCAATATGGGATGCTACGAATATGTAGATGTAAAAAGATGCTACTTTTTGGCAGAAAAAAATGAAGTATACATATGTGCATTATGATAAATATGATCATATCATCATCATCATTCAAGATATTTTTACAAGGGGAAAGTATGACTCAAGTGGAGTGAGGGAATGCACTGCAATCCCAAGATCTTGAAGAAAGAGGAAGACCGGAGAAAAGTGGAAGTAGTACAGGAACTGATCAGCGAACAGCCTTGTTTTGCATGCAGAAGAGAGAGTTCCCGTTCCATTTCCTTCCACTCCGAAACATTGGAACGACTGAACCCAAGCAAGGGAATGGAACGCTATGTCAAAAGTACATGGTAGTGACTAAGCACCGTCAGAGCTGCTAAGCAAGTCTCCAATATTCTGTACATTTTAATGCATAACATGATAGTAGCAGACATGTACAATCTACATTCATTTCATTTCCTACATGTTAGAACAAAGTTAAGTGGTGGTGGTTGCTGTGTGTGGTTGGGCACTAGTCCTCCGCACACCAATTTTACACACACCACTACCAAGGTAAACTGTGTGTTAAAACCTAAGAGAGATAGAGATGCCAGTTTATGCATTAGGTGCCCTTGCAGCTTTACTCCACTACAGCGATAATATGGACAAGGAATTGGATTACAAAGTAAAAAATCCACATTTAAAAGTTGAAGTGTTGCTTGCTCTTTGGCAGTTTGTTGGTTGATGATGATGTGGTGCCTCATATAACAACATAACATAACAAAACAACAGTTTTAATATACATGCATGATATACGACGATGATATAATGTATGGATCAGAGCTCTCTCTCTCTTCAAAAAAGAAAGATTACTCCTTATTCCCTTCGTCTTCATTTTTCAATCTGCGTATTCTTCACTCTCTTCGTCTGTCTCTTGGTTTTTCTTGTTCGCTCCATCCATCTCTCGCTCTCTTTCTGCTCCTGCCTCAAACTCTCTCGCTTCTTTGCTCGTTCGCAACTGGGAAAAGCACAGAAAGTGTATCTTACTTTTTATACTAACACACTCATACATTGTATGCGCGAGGGAGTCAAGCGAGGTTTGGTTTTTGGTTAAAGAAGCTAAAACTATGTATGTACATTGTTTTATGTGTGTGTGCATAGTAGCAGGAGTACTTGGTTTTGGTTCATGCTATTATGACATGATGCTTCCTTTCAATACAGATGTAATGTATTATACGTATAAGTAGAGATGGATTATTGTGTTAAAAAGTGAGTTTAGTTAGTTGGTTGGGAGCTCAATATAATGGAAAAACTAGTCAGTAGTTCACTCTTCTGCTGACGAGAAGAGACAGAGACAACAGGAGAATATACGAATATATGTATGAAAAAAGGGAGATTTGACGACGACCAAAAAACCGTGATGATGATGAGGATAGGATGGATATATGGATGGTTGAGTTGAGAGAGAAGTGCACACATACACACACAAACGAGTACTCACTCGCACACATTCATTTCAAACGCCAAACGAAGCTCAAGCAAAGCATGCAAGCGCTGCCATGCCATAGCAATACCAATGGATACGAATATAAAAGCGTTTTGTGTGTAGATGGGAATAGGGGGGAAAAGGCACTAACAGAGTGGTAATGTAAGTAATGTCTATACATGATGCTTTTTTATATTGGCACTACACAACCAACTAAACTAAGCTAAGCAACTCACTCCTCTGTTGCCCCTTACAGTCAACAGTATAAACTGCTCTTGGGATGGAAATAGGTACGGGCTTATGCTTTGTTATATATGCCTATATGATATATACATATATTGTGGAAGCGAGTCACTACTAGTAGTTGGGATGATGGTGGTAGTAGCAGCAGCAGCAGCCGTAAGTAAGTAAGTAAGAAGTGGTGACTGACTGAGAAAATTCACAAGAGTTACGTTGTGTTTGGTTTTTGGAGTTTTTACTTCTCTCGTTCTCTCTCTCTCGCTCGCTCTTCTTTCTACACGAAGAAAAAGACACAAGAATAGAAGTAGACGAAGAAGAAGAAGAAGACGAGGAGAAAAAAGAGTAAGTAAGTGGTGAACAACAAGACAAGAGAAGTGGAGGAAAAAAGATACATGATACAAAATACAATTCAACGTCCTCCTCTCATCGTTATCAGCCTCATACATTGAAACTCTAAGAGAGCATCATACAAAATAACTTGTCTCTCTTCGTGTAATCATCACATCACCATCATCATCATTATGATCCCTCTTTCGATTCCGATTTTTTGAAGAAGAGGGACAAAAAGAATAGAGCTATAGTGAGTGGCAATATACAACGAGTGGAACGTACATATCTTGCACGAGAAGGGAATATATGCATGTGGTGTGCAGTTTGCTGCTGCTGAGACTCAGCTAAGCTACTCATTTCCGAGAGGTCAAGTCAACTCACAGCAATCCGATCAACAACTGAAACTCTTCAAAAAAAACTTTGAGTGAACCTAGTATAAAGTGCCGCTAAAGGTTTGGTGGTAGCTACAAAAACTCACATTTAAAACAAGACAGTTTAGAACCTTGAAAAGGGAGCAGTTGTGTAATATGATGAGTGGTTAGCGGAATTCCACAAAAGAGAATTTGTTAGCACGAGGCTCTCTTGTTAAATTTGCACGAGAGAAGGAAAGTGGATAAAGACAGGAGAAAAATAAGCTCCTGAGTTGACTGAGCTTCTTCTTCCGCTACTGCTCTTTGCACTGCAACTGCAGTTTCGTTTACTAAAGCTTCTCCACCATAATAGAATGGTGATGAGATGATGATCTACAGTTTTAACTTGGTTTGGGTTTGACGCGGGACTCATTCCACACACACACTTCACGATCCTCTCATCTTGCTTACATTTAATTTGGCTGTAGTTATCATGTGCACGAGCTCGTTTGGAAGCTGAGATAAAGAAAAGCTGCATCAAAAATCCAATGCAAAAATAAATGATTAGTATAGTCTTCGTGCAAAACAAGAGGGGAAACAATGTTGTTAGAATGTAAAAGTTGTGGAGAGACTTCCTCATCAATAGTCCCAATAGAGTTGTTACCTCAGCCAAAATCTGTTAATAATGACCGTTGACTTATTGAGAAGTAGAGCGTGGGTGAAAGCAATGACTACTACTGCTTCTCCTTTCCCTCAAGAAGAGCAAGTCAAAGTCACTTCCTCCGACTGTAGAATCAGTTGTTCTTGTTGTTCTGCACGTTTTGACCTCATCAACATTAGCTCGAGAAGAGCTGCTGGACTAAGCAGCAATAGTAGCAGTGGATCGGGTACAAGCTCAGTTAGAGAAGGTGATTGGAGCAATAATACTCACAATCAATCTCTCTCCACACCAACATCAATGAACGTGGACCATTTTCTATGCAATGAAGGTGATGCTTGGGGAAAGCAATGTGACAGAACTCTATTTGACGTAATAAACATGAAGGATTTAACTAGTGAGTCGCCTTTAGTAGCCAATGACGGCCCGTTCTTTAATTCTTCTGCTGAAGTGAGGTAAAATAGATCAGCAATGGGAAAATGACTTAATGAACAAAATTTAAACATGGTTGAAACTTTATGTGCAATTAAAATAATGTGCAACTATGTAAAGAAATAATAGCAGCATTAAAAATGTGAGCTCCGAATGGAAACAACTCAATACATTTTGCTGACATTTAACATGGTAGTTTAAGTGTATATGGTGGTAACGATTCATCAAACAAAAGTGATATACATAGAAGAGAAACAGACGGTAACACATAAAACGAAAAAATTGAGCGAAGAAAGTTAAATTTGAGCAGTTCATCTGCTCACCCCCTTTCGTTGTCTTCTCCGTTCCCCTCCCGGTTCGGGAAGCGGCCCGAGAGGAAGATGGGGATTCAACAAAAGGACCCAGAGTACCTAGGTGCCAAGTATGCATTTATTCGTGACCTCATCCAATTCCATGAGGCACGGGGCACTGGTCTCCAGTGCGATCCCAAAATAAATGGGAAGGAAGTTGATCTCTACCTGCTCTACCAGATTGTCACCTCCCACGGAGGGTGGGAAAAGATCAACCTGCGCAATGAGTGGGACAAGCTCTTGGAGCATTTTCACATGCCCCGCTCGACAAACGGGGGTGTTGCCATTAAGCAGATTTACCTCAAGTACCTTGAGCTCTACGAAAAGATTCACTACCTGGGGGAGGAAGTGGATTCCAAAGCGGATGATGAGGATGAGTACGAAGACTTTAGGGGGAGGCGGCGCTATCCCGGCAAGTTCTCGAGCTCCCATTCTCACCACCACCACCATCATTCGCATTCTCATCATCATCATCATCACACATCCTCCTCCTCACATCATCCCCCGAAAGAGATAACTGAGCACAATAGATCTCAATTAGGCCTGTCCTCCCGACTCCTAGAAACTTCTGATTACGAAGGACTCCTCCTCTCCCTCCAAAGCCCGTTGCCAAACGAGCAAGACATGGCGATAAGCGTTTGCACGCTGTTGTCCAACGAAACCAAACACGTCCTCCGTTTTTCAAAGTCTCCAGCCATCCTCAACATGTTGCTGGCACATGCTGGGATCTATCAAGACTGTGGTATGCGGCTCCTCATGCAAGAAACATATAGGAGAGGCGCGCAACATGGACTACGCAGAGTTCTGGGATGAGGTGCTCCAACATCCGGATGCGAGGCAGCTACTCTGCGAGTGCTTTGTCAGGAGAGTCCATACAAGCCTCGGACTCACCGATGATGAGGGTGCAATTATCTCACAAATACAAGAAATAGAGGACGGCGATCTTCCGGATGAGGAAAAGTTTGCTCTGGGTACCGCTCTCCGACTCAAACTGAGGCGGTTTAGGGAATCTCGAAGTGATGCGAATGAAGAGACAACTGAACGAAAGTCGGATAAGGTAGCAGAAGATGAAACGGGAGTGAAAGTGAAAGAGATTGAAGGGGATGAGGATGAAAAGATGAGCATAACAAATGGTGAAGAGACTCCCGTCGTTGTAGAGCCAGAGGATGAGGACATGGATAAGGATAAGACGGAAATAGTAAACCCTGAATCTTCAGAAGGAGCCGTAGCGGTGGTCGAGGAGATTGTGGAAGAAGTCGTAGAATGTAAGAAGGAGCCTTTAGCAGTATTGTGTCCCAGCGAACTTGCTCCCGAGCTAGTTGAGAATGAATGCATGGAGTTAGATGATAGTCAACTAGAAGTGAAATGCGAGCAAGGTACCCTATGTTGTTCCCACTGTCCCTGCCAAAGAGCGGAGAGTGGTGACAGCAGTTTTGCAAGTGGTGACTATAGTGTAGAGTTCAGCATAGAAAGGCCTAGTTCAAAGCGGGGTCGAGTGATGATGGATGAGGCAGCAGACGGCCCTGCAAACTCCCTCCCTTTCACGCTAGCTCGCACGCATAACGCAGGAGATAAGGTGGGACAGCGCATCTGCCAAATAGCCCATATCCTGAGGAATCTCAGTTTTGAGCAGGACAATGCATCCATCATGGCTAAGAATGCGACACTCATGAGATTTCTGCTGGTAGCTGCCAACTGCACCTTTGGCTCACTTCCTCAGACATCTTTCGACATTATAGGGAATATCTCCAGCTATATCAAGCTGGAGGAGCCGTTGAGAGACCCTTTGAGCTCAATGCTCCTTACTTTGGTAACTTCCGGCGTCTTCTCCACAGACAGGTTCAAAATCCTCCGAAGTTTGGAAGCTCTCCGTGAACTCACGAAAGTGCATGGGAATGAGAACATTATTGCGAGGTACATTGAGAATCGCGTCTACAGGAGAATGTGTGACTTGCTCACACTGAGCGACATTATGCTCCTCATCTACACACTGGAATGCATCCTCTCCATGACAGGTTTGGGAGAAGCTGTCTGCGATGAAATTGTTCGTGTTCAAGGCTCAGTGGCAACTCTGGTCTCCCTAGTCACTGTGGAGGCGCAGAGCTATGGGCCAAAAGGGTGTATACTCATGAGGGTCGTGGAAACGGTGACAGGAGCAAGCACTGTTACGACACATCAGCAACAATCCACCTCTGCCGCTATTGGCACACCTTCTACACCTCAACAGCAACCCATTGCGATCACTCAAGCGGCTGTGGGCCCTCTCCAATCCCAGCACCTTTTGCAGCAGCAGCTTCAACAGCCTCCGATTGCTTCTCCGATCATGGCTGCGCCAACACCAGTTGCTCGTGCAACAAATTCTTCCATGAGCCATCCTCCTCCCGCAACCTCACCAGGACTTAAATTTGTCACTGGAACAACCACAGTAGTGCCTCCAGTACAAGGTCAACATGCTGTCCAACAAAAACAGGCAACAACTGGTGTGCCCTACAATGGGAGCCCGTCCCTTGCGACGAGTATTAGTATGAACAGTAGTCAAGTGTTCAGTCATCCACCTCCACCCTTATGAATCACCTTAGCTCGTCGTCGACCACGCCAATGGTGCCGCTTACTCCTGCGCAGTACGCTACTCAGCCGCTGTATTCCCAAACAAACGTCCCCGTCACTACAACTTTGGTAGGGATGGGTGCTCCATCATGTTCCGTCGTCACACCAAAACCAAGTGCTCTTCCTGTCATTGCAACCGACAATTCCCAAATCAAAATTGGGAACAGTAGCATCAGCAGTAATGGGAGTCTAGTTGGAGGCGTTCCAGGAGTAGGGACTCCGAACACGACAACAACTGTTCCAACAAATGTGGTTATACACGGGAAGGGAACTAATGCAAACTCAGCAACAACTCCAAATACAGCCACAGCTGTGCCTGGAGCTCAGTCCGTGGTCGCTGTGAATGGAGCAGCTTCCGGAAACCTGGTCACAGCCAGTCTGCCTCAAATTGCTAATCATAACTTGAATCAACACGTTGTTACACCCTCCATCAGTTTGGTGACGGCAAGAGGAACGCTGAGCGAAGAGGCTTGGGCTATAGCTTGGCTCAAGGGAACCTTTGAGTCGCAAGTGCGAACTTCCAAGCAGGAAAATAACGAATACTCGCGGCTAGAAGAACCCAACGTGTCTGCTCCGAAACATTGTCAAATGTAAAAGAATATTCCCTTCTCCCCTGAACATATAATCAAAGCGTAGGGAACAAAACACTTTAAGTGCCATAGGGCAGGGCCGACGGCAAGGCGGAAAACAGAAGAACACCGAAGAAAAGCCAAAACACAGCTGGGTACTCCGGCTCCCTTGCGCCCGTTTTTTTTCTTAAATATACGGGAAGGTTGATTATTGGTTACGCCTTTTTTTCTCTCTCCTCCAGTGCGCTTAATTGTCTAAGCACTTTATTTCCTAAGCTATTTAAGCGTATTCTTACGCTACCACGAGTAGCGAGTCTTCCCATTATCCCTCAGCGATCAACCCTAGTTTCTATCTATTATGTGAACAGCGGCGACCCCACTCCAAATCACCACAATGCCTGGAAGAACACGACACAACTTCATAAGTTTTACTGAGCATATGGCAATGGATGGCTGCTTATGTGATGCCATATTCATCCACTAAGAGGTTCATCATCTGTGCATGCCGAGTGTCTTATAAGAGATACAGAAAGAAGAATGTAGACACTTCGGCAATCTCTCACCTAACTGCTCGTCAATCTTTTGAGTGTGAGCATTAGAATAGAGAATGCGTACGCAAAATCAGCCCAGAACTGAAAAAAGCAAGTTACGAGAAAAAGTATTCAAGAGCCGGCCTATGAGTGCAGCGTCATGGCACATCATACACATCAATAATTCAAGAGTCTGCTGACTTGATTAACAAAAATCCAAATAGCTAGAGCGAGCATATGGGGTTACTGTAAAGAAGCGTGAGTGCGAGGCGCGAGGCTTGTGGTTCTGCGGCGGGAGTCAGCTGGAAGAAAACCGGTATATGTGTTGTATTGATGTTTGGTATAATTTTGACTTGGATTGCGGAGCCGCAAGACGTAGCACATTGGCACAAGAACCTCATTGAAAGTCTTTCTGTGTAAAAAGTCCGTCAAGCAGTATACTTTTAGCGCGTTAAACATTGAGTGCAACACACAGAGAGAGATCCTCCCGCGGTGACCGGCGTGCGGATACTCTAACTCAAGCAGCTCGCAGTGACATGCCGATCCCCATTATAAAATAGGGACCTCGCACTCGTCTCAAATCAGGAACTATACACTTATTATATCTCGTTTATTTCTTATTGGTGGGCTGAACTAATATATTACCACTACTATCTTATTATCTGGCCGTAGATATTCGTTTTATATTTATTATTTACTTGAACCGAGAGAGAGCTTTTTCTGAGCTGTGCAATCTAAGGCAATCCAATGCAACATAGGTTGCGGTGATGGTAGGAGAGCAAGAGGAGTCAAGTCAAGGAGCTTGTTGCATGCATAGCGTAGTAGTGCTATCATGATGATGCAAAGTGAATGGGATCAGTGCACTGCTTAGTCTGCTACTCCTGCCTCAGTCCGCTCAGACTGAAATGAATTCTTGTGCAAAAATCCTGTTGCATACGACAACGATGTCGATGCAATGATCATGATGCTCATGCTATGACTAACACTTTTGTGGTGGTGCCTAACAAGTGCTTTTTCCATCCTTTGTTTGCTATGGAATCATATCACGTATTATGTTACTTCGGTGCGCAACCCACTGCCTTGATAAGAACCAGCAGTTAGCTCATGAATCGGCGGCTCTCACGGCACTAACAGGCCTCTGCTGCAGTGGTTTCCTTCAGTTTGCTCCTGTCACCAATGCTTACTTTCTCGCGGAGTAAATAAGAAAGCTAAAAACATCGCTAGACATATACGTTGCAAATTTCTTTTCGTATTTCGAATATATTCACTTCAAAGTTCATGTATTTTTTCTATTTCAGAAGAAAGACATGCCCATATTTTAGAAACGGACACTGCCGTAGTGGATTCAGGATCTGTGGTCAACAACAACACTTTGACGCAGTCGTCGGCATCATCATCCGCCGATCTTCCGGTGTCAGTTCACATTCCGTCTCGTGAGGTAAAACCTAGTCTCTCACCGATTCTTCAAGCTACACTCTCACAGCCCCCGAAAACTAAAAACAGCAATACTAATGCAACTACGGTAAGAATACATAGATTTACATCTCTTGATAATTTAATGATCTCAACATCCACAGGAAAAGAATGAGTACTGATTACTAGAACATTATTAGGCAAGGCAATGTAAATATACATATATATTCGGTAGAAATGAAAAGTTTTCATTTGGGGTAATGGGGCTTCTTCAAACGAGGCGAGAGACGCACATCTCCCAAGTAATTTGAGTAGTGAAGGTGCTTCGTAAACGTTTTGTATAGTATTTATGTTGTGTTAATTATAATTTTGCTTTTCTACTCATGAATAAAAGTGTAAGAGAACTAAGAGCCAGAAAGGGAAAGATAGTAAGCAACCGAAGCAAAGAGGGTCAAATAACTCGGGAGAAGCACGATTTTGTCAAAAATTCGTAGCTGGTGGCTCGACATCTAGTACTTCCTCCTCAAAAGGAAATAGTACCCTTAGTCCCTCATCCTCTGCTATTCGAAGTTTATTGGCTTCTAAGGTAAACCTGTGGGGTCTTGTTGGTGGCGGTGCTTTGTAGTTTCTCGTATGCCTCTTTGGTTTGGTTATTTTCAGTGTTCTGATTCTGTATTATGCTGATTACTAATTACAATATTTATAGATGCTCTGTAGTATTTACAAGTTGTTTTACTATTTTTATTATGCATAACAAAAAGGAAAGCGTTCGGGTACTCATTTTCTCCCTGTTAACATTGAAATTACTACTAACCTTTTCGAAACTTGATTCAAGTCAAATAATTTGAATAAGATAACATTGCTAAATTGGAGTGAGAACTTTTGTTATCCTTGAAAACTGGAGTGCATCTGACCAAGTTCTAGTCTATTCTTGTGAGATGAAATGCATGGGGTGACGTGATGTAATGTGTTGGTTTTAATAATAATAATATGGGAAACTATAAAATTTCACGTGACTAACCAATTTTGCGATTTAATGTAGGTGGCTCAGAGGCAGCAGAAGAAACTTCAGCAGCAACTCCCAAAGAATGCTAAATCCAAGTTGAATGACACGATCAATTCAAACTCCCAGGAGGATGGTTTACCGACTGAAGTTGTGAAAGTGAATGGAATTGGGCCTGATGTATTATTAGACAAGGCGGAAGAGTCCTCTGCATCCTCTTCAGTGCTGAGCAGCGATGGATCAGAAAATTCGGTATCCACCAAGTCTGCTGGACCTATCACGTCTTTCCATGGGGTACTTCATAACGGTCAAGCGGTGAGTTATGAACTTGAAATAAATAAAAGAGCGGACCCTTTAAGAAATACATGAATGTACATGGTAGCATTAATGAGCTTTAAATGTTTTAATTCTTGCAGAATATGGATTTGAACAATGAGTTACGTTTGGAGGGAAACGATTGTACAGATGAAGTTGCCAAGAATAGGGGCTCGATGAAAGGGATGTTGATTGACCTCCTCGAGCGGAGGGTGCCAGCCCGCGAGCCTGTTAATGGGATGATGACGGGAAGGGAAATCAGGATTAGTGAGAAAGGTCTCGAGCTTATTGACAAGATGGAAGAGGGTTTGGGTGGATCGACCGTTGTTAACCACAACAATAGCACCAGTACCTGCACTCCCAACGAAGTACAAGAGTCCCAAAAAATGACATTTTATTCGTCCACATCTGACGCCCAGGTACGCTAAATACTTGCTCTTTTTGTACTGTGACGCTCAGAATTATGCAGAGTGTCAAATCGGTATGCATAGCTGACTTTTCCCAGTTTTATTCTCCTTTCGGAATGCCACGAAATGTCCAATCTACTATTGCTGTTGAAACCCTATAAGCTCATAATTTAATATTTTATAATAATTATCGTGGCTTTGGGAGATTGTCAGTTTGCTTGCCGATCGCTTATTTTTTTTGTAGTAAACACTGTCAAGTGTGTCTCTTTCATCTTTATGCAAAGCATATAAAGCACGTGTCACATTAAATAACTAGGTAACGCTTCAGGGCCAGGTACCAGCCCCTCCGTGCATGTTGCCCTCGGCGGTAGTTCCAGCGGGTTCTGTTCTGAGCAACTCTGTAACATTGGCAAGTGGTGGTGGTAGTGCTTCCAACTGTCCACTGACGCTGAGAAGCGGCGGAGTCAACCAACAGGTGAAACTTTGCAGTGGAAAATTTGTTAGAGTGCTAGAACAAGCATCTGCTGTGCCGTTGGGTGCTACACTTTCTGCTGTAACTGCTACTGCTGCTGCTGCTGCTAGCCCTGCTATTACTGCTGATCATGTACAGTCTACTGGCTATAATATTAGTGGTGATGGGTTGGTTAATGCTATTTCAACATCTGCTCCTAACGGTGATGTCACGTACGTTGTGGCCGGTGCTGACGACCCAGCTCTCTGCCAAGATGTTAGCATTGTTGTTGACGTTGATTCTAATTGTGGAGTTGCAAACTGCCTGCTTGATTCTTCTCATATTGATAATTCTCTTGGTACACTCGGTGATGGGAATGCTGCTAACTGTGAAGAGGGTAGTGTTGGAGCAGGAAATGGGGGTGGAGAATTGATTCTTGATGGGATTATTGGTGGTGGTGGTGGTGGTGAAGCTGATGGGAGTAGTTGTAACAACAACAATGAAAGTAGCAACACTTCTTTCACCGAGTCAAACTGTAGTAATGGTGGAGATTTGCTTGAGAAATTTAGTCAATTTAGTGATTTAATTGTTGTCCCTCCGGAACAGCTTGGTCTCAAAAGATCCTCATCGCCTCTCCCACTTGCTGGTAACAACAACACAGGAGGAACCTCTGATGATTTGCCTCCACCCGCTAAAAGACAAGCTGTAGATAACACCTGTGTGGAATCAGAGTCAGCTAGTCCGTCGATCCCAACTGGAGTACCTTCCACGTACGTCATCACGTCAAGCGTCTCCACACTGACGACTCAGGAAGCTCTTCAAGTTGTTTCCTCTGTTGCCAATTTGACGTCTGCGACTAACTCGACACTATCCACGGTAGCAACAACGACCAACGCTTCCCTTCCTCCAGGCTCTGGTGCACAAGTAGTTCAACTGCCCTTGAGACTTTCCGTCAACCCCCAAAATCCACAACAGTTAACTTTCACCAGACAGCTTGTTCTTCCGTCTGGGCAACAACTCCTTCTTTCAACAGCCAACTCCCAGTCGCCACTTCAGGGTCAAGTGATTATCTCGAAACCTCAGGGCTCATCCTCAGATCAAATTCCAAAGGCTATAATTATTCTCCAGCCACAACAACAACAAGGAACAACAAACTCTCAGAATACTACTGGAAACAACAATGTTGCAGTGTCCCTCTCTCAAGGACAACAGCAGCAGTCAACTCAAGTAAGAAGTATTTCGGCGACTTCATTAGTCCAGAACGCCTCTGTTCAACAGCAGCAAACCGTCCCAACTCAAGGAGTAACATTGGCGACAACTACAACAGTAGTTTCGAGCCAGCAGATGCAAGCCTGCGTTGTATCAAGTGCCAACAATTCAAATGTGCAAACTAACTCAGTTTTACAAACATCAACAGCAGCACCGGCCCATCAACAACTGGCAACCTCACAACGCCCATCTGTGATCCCATCTGCGACGCTGAAGACTGTGGTTGCCGTTCAGCAACATCCGCAAGTTCAAACTGCGCCTCACAATCCTCGACTACCTGTTCCAAATCAACAGATTCATAAAGTTCCAAACTCGCCTTTAGTACAAGCTCAGACTCCATTGTTACACCAAGTTGTGGCTCCTCCGCTTCATCATGCTGTACAGTCGTCGATGATGGTTGCTAATCAGAATCAGACTGCTCAACAACAACAGCAAACTCCACAGCATCATCCTAATAGTTTGGTAGGAAAGGTGCCAAATGCCAATTCTGCCCACTTTGAGGGAATAAAATCAAGTAATTATCCACACCTAACGTCAGATCAGCTTGATCTCGAGTTCCCATTTTTGTGCGAATGGGCGGGTTGTGGAGTACGTTTCTTGAAGCCGACACAGGTTTGTTTACAATCTTATTTTTGTATTATAATTGCATTTACATTTATAAAACTTTTTCTTCAATTGCAATAATTTGTGTTAAATTATCCAGGTGTATATGCACGCGTTGAAGGCTCATTGTCCAGAGACGTTGTTGGATGCTATTCGATGTGAATGGGGTCAAAACGGATGTGATCCTTTACTTAGGAAACGTTTTTCTTTAATGACTCATTTGCAAGATAGACACTGCAGTAAACAAATGCTAGAAATGGCATTGTATCGTCGTAAAAATAAAATTGGTATGTAGTCATCATAACATTAGTGTACTAGATTTGAGAATTTCATCTATTAAATCAAATATAATTTTATTGCAGAACCACCTCCGGTCCCTCAACAACCTATCCATCATCCCGGTTACGCACCCAATGCCGCGTTTCATGCAATCAAGAGGCATGCCATGTCGTTCATGAACACCAAGGAGCTTCACGATGACAATGAAGGCCCTGTAACAAAGAGTATTCGTCTGACGTCTGCACTCATCCTCAGGAACCTGGTTAACTACTCAGGATTAGGGCGAAGGTATGTATAAAGTTTAAATAACTACAATTAAACCTAAATGCAAAGTTTATTGCTGCTTCTGAGATTAGTTTACACAATGATTTGTTCCTTTACTCTACAGAATGCTACAGGGTTACGAATCTCATCTCTCAGCCATTGCAATGAGTAACGTGGAGAGCTCTCGCACAATAGCTCAGCTCCTCCACGATATGAATGATCAGCCAAACAGTTTCAAAGGAGGGGTTTAAGTGTTGAGCTATTAAAACAGTTTTTACAAATCCAATCCTGACTCTCCACCCAGTGAATGACCGTATTCCTCTTTAACCTCTATCAACAAACTCGTACATGTGCTTTCTTCTCCATGTTTTTGATCTGTAAGTGAAGGTGACGTCGTGGTGTTCAGTGTGTGATGGTGGTATTGTGATCCTTTTTAACAATGAACGAAAGCAAGTGGAGCTACTGACCTGTGCATAGCATTTATGAACAAGTTATTAGACTGAGCTAATGGAAAGGCAAATATCCGCACTGAAAAGTACGCATCTAGACAAGCAGCAGATGATGGAGAAACTTTTTACAAAACTATTTTTAGAACGAAAGGAAAATCAACAGCTATCATCAAGCATTTAGGTGCCTGTTTTTTTAAAAAAAAACAAGGAACATATTAGATGATCTGTTATAGTTGATCCTTTGATGTCCTAACACATTATTACATTAGGTTGTATAGAAACTTATTAATGTTGTGTACAATATTTGTCTAAACTGTAAATACACAAGTTTTTATCAGTATAAATGTAACATTGTAATATTAGTATAAAGACGGGTGCACGACTACGACTAGTAACTAAGAGCTAAGTAAGTAGTTTAAAAAGTTGTGTATTCAAACTCTCCTGCTGCGCTCCTCGTCGCATTTTAAAATATTGTACTTTTCTATTCCCCAACAACGTTACTATAGAGGGACGATTATATGCTATGATGGTTAAAGTAATTATTTCGATTTTATTCTACAAATGTAAATCGGGGCTATTCTCATAACTGTGAGTATTTATACTACTGTAAGACTAAGAATTAAGTAACGAAAACCATCATGTGCGTCTCGTCGCGACTCACTGTCAACTTCAGGAACTTCTCCAACTGCAACTCCATTCTTTCCTTGAGAACTGAAAATCTTACCTTCTGATTACCTTTTTACAATTATTTTCTACGTGACAAAGCAAACTATCCCAAACTGTCGGTCCTCGCACATCATCATTACCTTGTCATCTCTTTTTAGACTGCAGTAATTTCACTGCTCGTTATGTTACAATGCTACATCCAAATTATATTTATTGTTGTACAAATATGAAATTGAACGAGGAAGATGAACTGGAAGATATGAGAACTGGCATGAATGCGAGAGGGCGTACTTGACGACAAATATATTATTTTAATTGGGATACAATTATATTACCAACATCACAACAACTATTTTGGTTGCATAGGGATCACAAGACGGATTTAATATACGATAATTTAACAATGAATAGAACTATAGTTTAGTACGATTGATATGTATCATCATCATCATCACCACTACTTACTACTACTGAAGCTATCAATATTACTTACTTACTTATACATACTGCAACTATTTTAAACGTTGATCATGGTGAGAAAAAGAGGAAATCCATAGTTTATATAATAAATGAGAGCCGCAAGTATTTAAAACTGGCTAGTTAAGTAATACACATATATCTACCTAATTAATATACATAACAATGGTGTGTTATTTAAGTAGACAGAGAACGGTGCAAAATCGCATGACTAACTAAACTTACTAAACTATATTGTTACTGTGACGTAGTTAATATTATATCTTGATACAAACAAACATGCATATTATTAGATAACTATACTTATAAATGCATCTAGGTTATTTGACAATGGAAACCGTTTTTAAGAACCCGGAAATATTATATTAGTTAATGAAATGGAACGAAGATTCTTATTTCTCACTCTTTTCGTTGTATTTTGTCAAATGTTATGTTTTTCATGAATTTTCAAAGAGACAACTCATCTACTCAGGTAGATGGGATGATTGACGATGAGGCAGACCTGCAATTTGTTATATGTCTTTAATTATCTGTTTGTTGTTGTGTTGTAGTTTTGTCTGTAGTTTTTAAACTAACGAGGAAAAGTATTATTGCATTCGTGTCACTATTTGTTTTAATATTTGTGCGGAATGAAAAAAAAACTAATGCAATGTTTGTCAGTATAAAAAGGAGACGAGTTTTTCTACAATTTTTTAATTAAAACCAACCGTGTGCAAAATGGATAGGAAGGGAATGGTTATACTTAATTTTTACAAATATACTCCAAAATATTATAATATGATTTAAATCTATTGAAGATAATTTCAGCATTTATATGGATGACAAGACAACGACACAAGATTTAATTGTTTAACCAGTCTACTATTTTAATTTGATTAGAGGTTAAGTTTCAATTGTTTGATGTATAAATAGAATTAAATAGCCAAGTAAAACGGAAAAGCAGATATGATGATGATGGTATGGAATCAAAACCAAAATTGTCTCTCTTTATGTATACATGCTGCGTTATTGTGTGTAAGTTGAGTAATTGATGTAATGTTTTTTATGGAAAGAAAACTAGTTTTGAAAACGGTTTTTAGCAACAATGTGTGTATGATTTGTATATTATTATTGCCGTTGTTATCATCCGTATGATTATAATTATAAGCATGCTACATACAGAAAAATAATTGTAATCAGGATGTTTCCAGTTTTAAATAATATAATTAAATTGATAAAAATCAAGTTATATTACAATGAAAAGAACAAAACAAAATATGGTGGAGTTGTGCAATTTTTTTATTCCTTGGAATTCATAAATGATCATCAAAGGCTTTTTAGTAGTTTGAAAGCTTTCTGGAATGGATAGCTTATTTAAACCTGGCATCCATGCAATAATTGTTACTTGAAAAGGTTTACATGAGTTGACCCGTATTATAAAATACAAGCTTATCAGTTCGACTTACTTTAAAGAATCGAGTGCAATTTTCCAGTGCATTTAAGACTGAAAATTCCTGAGCATAATACAGTGCTATACGAAAACTAAATAAAGTATAGCACTATGAAAAGAACTGGGAATCTTTCACCATGGTAAATAGTTGACCTGATAATTTTTATAAGAGTTGATTTGCAGTATGATAATTATTCTCTAACGTACATCCATGGATTATTATTGCTTGGAATTCAGTGAGTTTGATGCAGACTAAAGGCACGCATTCATCGTCGTAAATCAAGTGGGGTATGATTCTACGTCAAGAGAAGACGACAAGTACATACAGAGCTGTATGTTTCTACCTCAAGAAGAGACGCAGAGTGCGTTAAGAGGTGTATTTATCCACCTCAAGAAAGGATTTCTTTTGATTTATTTATTGGGCCGATCCCGGCGGTACTGCAATACCGGCCAACCGCGACAGGCGGAAGCAAGCTTCACGACCCCATCCTGTTCCCAAAAATCGGTTTAATCTACTGAGACACTCAATGAGCGTCGTATCAGAGATTAAGCTGATAAGAACAGATACTACACTTTGATCTTAGCCAAAAGGCCGAGAAGCGATACTTAAAAATTATTTTTTACGTGAATCCAGCACTTTTTATTTTACCCTTATAATGCGACTTTAATATTTACATAGATCTCCTTTGAGCTACCTCATCTACCGCCAAAAATAAAGTAGTTGTACGTAGAAATGTTAAGTTTCCTCATTAATCACTGCATTTATAAATTTAAAAGATGCTTTTTAGTAACTAATAACATCCTAATAGCATACGAAATTTGCTAATATTAAATTCACCATAAAATGCTGTGTAAAAGAATACATGCTTGTTTGAGCCTCCCGCTACCAAGGGCAACTCGAGGCAATAGTTTGCATTAAAAGATCAGAGATGCACAAGAAACAATCCAAAAATCACAGGAAAATGTGGTATGCATCCCGTACACACAAGTCAATACAAAATACAACCCGATTAAATTAATAAAATAAAATGCTTAACGAACGGCTGGTCTACGTTTATAGCTTTCAAGTTCTAACTGAAACAGCTTGATTGCTGGAAGTGGAAGCATAAGGTATGTCTTCCATTCCGAATAAACTACTAGAAACCCATGAAAACATTGGCTAATTTTGACAACTAATTGAATTCATATAAGCATAACCCAATATTTTGGCTGTTAATGTTTTACTTTTACAAATGTTTTGATAAAAGTTGTTGCTGCCCCTTTCATTGTCTGTCCACTAAAAACAATCTTGATTCTAATTCCTGAGCTAGTCTGGTCTCTTCCAGCTTCCAAGACAACCGTTTGACAATCAAATGCAATACAAAAAGCTGATGTACATATTGACCAAACAGGATTCGTTTAGTATCGTATGGGTGCAGAATGAACTTATTTCACATTAAAAACACACGCTTACTTCAAATATGCTAAAAAGAATTAACTCTTTATAAATGTTATATTAGAGGAAAGGTCTAACAATTTTCACAAAACAAACTTATCTACTTTGTTACATACAAACCAATCCATTAATTAAGTGCATTCACTAAAAAACTCCAAAATGCCAAAGAAAAAAGGTGGTAAGAAAGGGGCCAAGATTGTGGATGGGCTCGCAACCAGTGAAATGACCAGAGAACAACTTGTTGGTCATGTCAAACGAATTCAGGTACACTAGAGGGAATTTAGTCAAAGTTTTCCATACAAATATAAGTATTTTAAGTGAAACGAGTAACATAACAATCCCATAAAATTGCAGATGGAACTAGTACAAGCAGAAAAGTGAAGCACTAGCCGTCGAACAAATGACCGAACATGACGATGAGAAGCAGATGGAGTTGCAGATGCATAAGCAGAAACTCCGTTATTTGCTAACAGAGCAATCAAAAAAGGTGGATGAATCTCGATTGGATAATTTAAAGAAAATGCGGAAAGCTCAAGAGGACATGCTTTCCATACAAACAACTTTGAAGGAAGCAGTTGACCAGAAGTCAAAGGAGATTCGTCAAGCACAAGGTGCCCTCCACGATTTGATGCGTCAGCTTAAGTTGGAAAATGCCCGAAATATTTCAGACGTGCAAAACAAATTTTGCGTTGAAGTCTCTCGTTTGGAGCGTGACTTTCTCCGATTATCTCTTGAGCGAGAGAAACGAGAAGAAATAGCGAATGAGAGTGAAAGAGAACTCGTAAAATTTGAACAAACAAGGTTACTAGAAGAAATTAAGTCCACGCATGAAGTGGAAATGGGCAAAATGAAGGATTACTTTCACACTGTCACAGTCAACAACCTCGCCACAATATCCGCTCTCCAAGATGAAATTCAGGGGATGAAAGAATCTGAAAAGATGCTGCTGCAAGAGTTAAGAAAGTCAAAAACAGAATTTCAAAAGCTGGAGGAGCGGATCAAGCAGGATGCTGAAGAACGGCAGAATAATGTAGAGAAAGCTGCAAAGGTGAGTGGAAGGATTCAGAAAGAGTTGAAGAAAATGAGGGAAGCTCAAGCGACAAAAGACAAGTATACTAGAAATATGGAGATGGCAAATGAGGCTCTGCTTCAGAAATTGCAGTTGATGGAATACGAGTGTAAGGCTTTCAAACGGACATTCACACAGGCCATTCTGGATATGCAACAGGAAGCTGCTATGAAACAAATGATACTCGAGTTGAAGTTGCAGGCAGCTGGAAGACAACAGAGACATCAGCCACCTGCCATCACTGATACTGATTCAAATGCCGTTGAAGATCAGTCACAAGAAGAAGTGGAATAAGAAATTTTAGTATAATAATTACCTATTACTTCCTATTTGCAAACAATTATAGTTAGAATAAAGATAAACGATCAGTTTACTACTATAATTAAGTCTGGTGGATAAAGAATTACAGGCCTAATCAAATAAAGTTAGCGCCAAGATAAAATCAAGTTATTATAAAATACGTTTCATTTTAATAAAATACGGTGAAACATACAAAACAATTTTGTGCAATTTACATTTTGCCAACGGCAATATATATAACTGAAAACAAATAATCAATAATGTATATATTTGTATATACAACAGTATGTACAAAAAGGAAGAATCAGTACCCAGTTACTCATTAGAACTGTACTCCAGCATTAAACTGCTGATCTCTCCGCTGGACACCACCCTTCATCATCGGAGAGGAAACGACGCTTTTTAGCTGTATTCATGTAAGGTCTGCATGACTCATTGATGACCACGAAGGAAACACGCGAATTTCCGGTTCTGGTTGAGGCTCCTCCTTCTCCGTCCAATCCATTTTGCCATCCCACTTGAACCCGGCTTTGGAGTAGAGCTTGCGAACCAGGACTCTCCTCAGATAAATATAATTAGGCCTAGCTGTAAAGCTAAGCTGATCTCTGGCATACTCCAAAAACTTGGCGAATTCCACCGGAAGCCCGGCACAGAGGGTCGCAATCGGGGTGCTTAACTTTAGCTCCGTAATCTTCATAACCTCTTGTCTCTTATTGGCCGCTCGAACATCGCTCCAAGGGAGGGAACCGCGGAGGAAATAGATGAGCATGTAGCACAACGCCTCCAGATCATCGCGACGACTTCGTCCAACACCACGATGGTCATTGATCGAGCCAAACATGGAGTTTCCATGCCAACGACCACCACCAATCCCGTCCTTCATGTGGCGACACGTTTTGGTATCCCGGTATTGAGTCGCTAGTCCGAAGTCAATCAAGTAGACCTAGAAAAACCCACCAAAAGTTAAAAATGGCCTTTAAAATGGAAGAAACCAAAGGTTATCTTCGAAGTTACCATGTTTGGAATTGTCTCCGAGGCCATGAGGATGTTAGCAGGTTTGATGTCCCCGTGAGTAATGGAATACTCGTGAATGAACCTCAAATTTTCCAACATCTGGTCCCAAATCTGGAGCACGGTCTTCAAACTAAATTTGTTTGAGCAGTAGTTAAACCAGTGGTCTAAAGAATGTCCGAGAAGTTCCAGAACCAAGATGTTCACCTTGTAATCAAAGTCTTGAATGTAGTCTTTCAACCGAGGCACTCGACCACGGTCTCCAGCCCCGCGTTCCAGAGATTGGTAGAATGTCCGCTCGTAGAAGAGAAGCCATCTCTTTCCCAACATATTCTCAACCTTGAGAGCAACTTGCTCAGTGGGAGTGGAGATGCTCTGACCAAGATAGACTTCGCCGTAGGAACCGGACCCAAGGAACCTGACGACTTTATACTTGTCGCCAATCACAATCCCGATTGGGAGCCACATGACTGTAAAAATAAAAATAACGTTATGTTTAACACAATATACCGAGTTTAAAAAAAATCCAGATCTTATCGAGCTAATCTGTTTTGGGGAGAAACTACAATCTCTTTCTAGTGTAGTTAGTTTGTTTAAAGTCCAACGAACGATGTGTGTTAAACCTCAGATATGTAAGTATGTATGCAATAGTGCCAACCAGACAATGATCTATCAGCATCAATTTACGCCGGTTTTGGTTAGAAGTCTACTAACTTACTAACTGCGAAAGAGTTACCTTAACTAGTCAGCTGCTTTAAATTAAGGTTTAAAATTAACTACTCAAAAAAACTTCCAGGCTGATTATGAAAACTAAATTTAGTTCATCACTTTGATTCCACAACATATTTTAATGATGTATGATTCACAGGGATTAAATTTGCTGATAAAATAAGTAACACCACAAAAAACTTACCAACTAAATATCAAAGAGTTTCCGACGATGAGGTAGACTAGAGTGCTTTACAGGAAACCAGGTGACAATGGGAACTTACAGGTTGAATGGAGTAAGGGATGTTTACTGGTTGTTGAAGAAGGCTGGACGAAAGACTACGAGCAAAGTAAAAATAATCAAGATCAGATACTGGGCTCTCCGATGTTGTGATTCTCAAATGATGACGTGCTCTACTCTACTACTACAAGTACTGTAGGCTTCCGTAACACGTCACTAATAGGTAAAGCATTGCGAGATACCACTTTCCACCATACTTCTCAACATAGCAGGATAGACACACTACACTCTACACACTAATACTGCTTTCTACACACCCTGCTCCCTCTCTTGCTGCTGATACATTCGCTCGTCCCCATGCCTTATACTTCCACTGCTTTACCCTAACCCACTGAGGCCCTAAAGTTAGGAATGATTCTCACAGCCATACACCTGTCCCCTACTCCAATAATAATGAATATCCTACTTAATTATGAATTACCACACTAGAATGTTGATGACGTTGCAAACCTTCACCGAGGAGACGAAATGTATGACCCCCTGCAATGATTATGGCTACTGATAAGATGATATTCCAATAACTAATGATGATATCTATCTTCTACTAAACAAATTGCTGTTTATCTTTCCAAACCTGTCTCCTGAAGGGATTTAAAAGAAATATGACAAAATTACACAATTCTTTGCTACCTAACGACAATGAACTTGCTCCTGTGGTACACCTGCCAATCAGCTGTTCATTTACGTTAAATATGGGAATAAAACTTGAAATCAAAATTAAAATTACTGGCGATTACAATGTAGATCAGCTGTTAACACAAAAATCTAGTCAATTACAATTCTTTCAAACTTTGTAGTATACTACCTATCGTAATTAATTAAATATGATAATATTAAAGACAAATTACCAACCTCAATGTGTATCTGGTAGATTGTTGCAAATTTCAAGTCACCTAACAAATTGTCTAAGATGCTTCCCCTTGCTCCGAAACAAACTATCTTTAGAATCTCACCAAAACAACCCACTTTCTAATGAAAGACGTTGTTGTGAATTGTTATCAAAAACTATAATTATTCTAACATACCTGGTCAAATTGTTGCAATTTACAATCGACCAAAGCAGTAAACCACAAAAACTGATATGATCAATAACTTTGTCCCCCTCCTGATGCAAAACTAACATTCTCAACTGTGAGTCATATGATATGATTGTCACTGCCTAAAAATTTATGATTGATGCTCCCAATCTAATGATGCCGCATGTCACACCATAAAATATAGCGTTAAATTGCCATCTTACTTTAAATGGTTTTCTTTCGGACGTGACAATCCAATTTAACTTCTCAAAAACCTTCCAGGCGGATTAAGATGACGATATTTCCTTAATTTTAAACGGATAAACACGAATATGCAAAAAAGCAAAGTAAAAACAATCAAGATCAGATACTGATACTGGGCTCTCAGAGATTGTGACGTCTCCAAATGATGACGTGCTCTACTCTATTACTACAAGTAAATACAATAGGCTTCCGTAACACGGGACTACTAGGTAGAGCATTGCAGGATACCACATTCAACCGTACTTCTCAACATAGCAGGATAGGCACTACACTCTACCTAACACTAATACTGCTTTCTATACAACCTGCTCCCTCTCTTGCTGCAGATACATTCGCTTGTACCCAGTGCCATATACTTCCACTGCTTTACCCTAACCACTGAGGCCCTAAAGTCAAGAATGATTTTTACAGCTATACACCTGTTCGATGAGTTTTAACCTTGCCATGTGTTTTCTTGAGTA
>LJIJ01001709.1:0-37983 GCA_001718145.1 Orchesella cincta
TGATTGGTTTTTAGTTTGAAGAACAAGCACAAAGTTCTATATACATTAAGTTGCTCCGGAAAGAGCCACTCCAAGTCACACTTTATCTTATCTGCCACAGGATCATATTTCCCTTGACACACCCTCATTTATTGCTGGTTAGACTATCTGGTGGTGGCACATTAAAAGTCTCTGACATGCCGAAAGTTGATGAAGTCCCTGGTAAGCTGACATTTGGTGAGGTGATGGGGTTGAAAGAAAATCCACTTGCGGCCCTTTGCTGAAACTCGAACCCAGTTGAGCTTGTATAATTGCTTATTTGAACGGATCCGCGTCGTTTGAAAATCTGGCTGAAACGGTCGCTGTCGCCTCTTGTTCTTTTTCCACTTTCCCTATAGGAAACCTGTGATCCGGCTCCAGAAGTTAGTCTCGTGGTCATTGGCGGCCCGGTCTGTTGTTGTAATTTAGTGAGGTCATGAGTTACTGATACTCCTTTGAACTCAGGATGATTCTTTAGCCTTTTGCAGTTGCTAAGGATTTCTCTTTTCGCAGCATAGCTAGGTAAATGAACACGGATCGGCCTTGGTCTGCTGGATTTCCCTACCTCACCCACACGTACTGGAACAAGCTTGAGTTTTTCTTCTGGACCAATTATATCAAATAAAGTGGTAAACCTTGCTTCACTTTGATCATTTTCTTCATACCAAACACTATGATATTATTTCTGCGATGTAACTTATCCTTTCTTCATGCCACTCCAGCCTCATCTGATCTCTGACCTTTGCTAATGCACTCTGTAGTTCGTCCTTGTCACATTTCTGAATTTGCGTCTCGTGCTGCCCTCTTTCGAGCTCCATCACTCTGCTGCTGACTGCTTGGATTCTTCCTCATGTTTCTCTGTGGTGGCTGCCACATTGGCGACACTGCTTTCGACGGCAGCAACTCTTGTGTGGAAGTGCTTTTGCCTCAGTCTGCATATTCATTATTTGTTTCTGCAGTTCCTTCATGTCCTTTTGATCAATTTGTATAATTGAGCATTGGTGAATCTCTCATCCCCGCTGCTGCTACTAGCTGCATCATGACTCTCAGCATCCGTATCCATTAGCCTAGCACCACTATTGCTTGCCTTCACTCATGGTTTGCCCGTCCTCGCTTTCTAGATACAATAGAACGTTTGTGCCAGTATCTCAGGGGACAAATACAGGCAAGGTAGCGTACAACTTTGAACTACATATACTAGTGTATAAGACTTATCTGCATAATTTGGTGTAGTCTCGTCTACCGAATTTCATTTGTTATTCTAGTTATCCTTGAACTTGAACTTTACTTTGACCTGACAGCGCACTACAGGAACAAATCATTTTAAAAATGATGACCTTTTTGCCTGAAAAATGCACTTTAGAACGATGTTAGTTAAAATGTCAGAGGTCAGCTTGTTCAAGTAGAATTTTTAATAAAACTGGAGCTACATCAAGAGCACCTCTGCACTGCTCCGTGTATCTCATCATTTTGGAGTCTTCTGGAGTTTATACAACGTAATCAGCTGGCAACTGCACCCTCCACAGAAAGGAGCCTGGTGATCACCTCTTCCACTGCTCCATATCTCTCCTTTCAGACGAGTTGACATTGAAGAGGTTGAACAAACACTGGCTACGTATAATACAATAAGCGACTTTTTAGCTTATCCTGTGGACTGTACATCAAGCACATTCATTCACCACAAGAGCGTGTGAGAGTGGCGGGAGAGCCCAAATTATCGTGTGATACTGATCTGTATTAAACTGCTGACTGGGATTCTCGCTTCCTGTTCACGCCACAAATACAAAAATCAGAATAATTTTGTCAATGTTTGTGATGTCAAGCCACAAAGTCAGTTCATTCACCACTATTTAATTAAATTAGTGATTTAAATGAAGGTTATTGAGAGTTAAAGTATTGGTCGCTTGTTTAAGACTAACTTGAGTGTTTGTTTACATTCTGTGTTTTAGAAGAACTTTAAATCCGGGCACGGACACAAATCCAAAACATACAATTTTGCTTGAGTTTTGTTCGAAAGAAAGTGATGACGGTGATGTGAGGATGGTTTGTCATGTGACGTGGTTAAACTAGTGTTGTGTTGAAACTCTTGCTTCTCTTGCTGATTTGCTACTTGTTTGAAGAGTTTGGAGTCTAGTGACTTGAGAATTAACTGCAGAATTAAGTTCTACTGGAGAAATTTATTAGTACAGTCATAAATTGATTGTGTAACAATGCGTAAGTAGATTTATTACTGTAGAGTATTTTAGACAAGACAATTTCCTATCATGGAGGGTTGACAGCTGATTAATTCTTGTTTTAATACTTGACAGCTTCCAATCGCCGGAAAAATAGAGGAGTTTCCGGGCTCCGCCGTAGTAAAGGAGTGTCCCATTCCAAAATAACTTTCATCATCACTTTCGACACTCAAAAGCGAACTATCGAACTCTCCAGTTCGGAACCGGTCTCGGCTATTTATAGCTTAATAATGAGGGAGTTTGGGATTCCTCCACCACGTCAGCTGCTGTTTGGTTGGCCTAACGATGTAGAGCCTGCAATCCGCAAATGAAGTTGCAAGAGCTACACCTCCCAAGCACGGTTGAAATATACGTGGCAACGTGTGATGAGCCAAAGAAGAAGGAGTCGCCAGTCGTCGGTCCTTCCAGACCGCTGATGCAGACGTATGGAAAATATTTTTATCTTTTCTAAATTCATCAGAAAATAAAACGACTTCCTAAATAGATTTGTAAATTATACAGGTCAAATCCCGATGTGACCATCAGGCTGGCTGTCTTCGACGCTGTGAATGACGGATCGTATGAACTACCTTTCAAAGGCCGGCAAACCGTGAAGGACGTAAAACTTAGCGTTGGTGAGCTCACAGGCATTCAACTGGAGGTCCAGATGTGGAGTGGTTGGCCAAAATGTGATGGACGAGCAGGTAAATTGATACCCAAATAATTATGGAGAAATTCGGAAGTAGATGTTGATGCTGATGATTGATTTTATTTGTTTTTTACGCAGATGCTCATGAATTTGAAGCTAGAAAAGCCATTGCATTCCTTGGTGATCATGCGGCTTCCAAGAGCGAATTCAGATCCGTTGGCCAAAAATGTGGGCTCGGAGCTTACCAAAGAATCAGAGGAAGCGCCAGAAGTAATGAAAGTAGCCCCTCCACCCATCCACGTTGCTAGAAAGAGTACGAGCAAAGGCGCTCTCGACCAAGATCGATTGAACAAGCGACGTTTGGATGAGTTTCATGTAGTTCCAAATCCAGAAATGGCAACTAGCGGTGCTCGCTCAGTGAGAAATATGGCGAAGAAGAAGATTCCTCTACCCAAGCTGTAAGTGGCTCCGATGGAGGAGAAAGGAGTTCATCAACCAGACGCAAACGCCTCGGCAGTACATACAAATGGTGAAAATTTTCATGAAGAAAAAGCTGAGAATGGGAAAGAAGCTATGGATATTGAAGTTAAACCATCGACTTCTAAGAGGGCAAGGACAGAATTTGGTCAAGTCAGCCTTGTTCTCTCTCCTGAAGAACTTGACCCAACTTTACTGGAGCTTCCCAAGAAGGTCTCAAATCAAATCCTCCTCTACTTGACCCATTGGAGCAGCTAAGTTTGAGGAGGACCTGCAAAGGTACAAATGGGTGGGTCACCCGAAACCAGGAAGAGATTTCTCTTGAAGAAGAGATGAAATGGAAATGTCGCACCCTGCTTATCACTGGATTTGGCTCAAGACGTTTGGAAGTGCGACCAAAGGGACTGCCCATCACCAAGTTCTTTTTATTTGCCAACGAAGAGGCATTTATGAAGATGAGCAGCTCCCAGAATTTTTAAACAATGTGGGACTCCGAGTAAAGGATCTGACGCTCGCAACGTGCTTCATGTTCCAAAATCCGAGGGAACATGAAATGTTGGAAGCCTTCAACAATTTGGAGCAGCTTACCATCAACAACCTGAAATCCTCTTCTGAATTCAGTGCTCCAAACCCGTGCCCATCTACCTTCCGGAATCTAAAGGGCTTAAAACTAAATTTCGCAATCCTTCCGCCAAGAGATAACCAGCTTTTCCGCCCCCGAACCTGGGATTTGGCTTGGAGCATGCTCCACGACTGTCAAACTCTGGTTTACTTCCGGTTCCCCGAGATTGAAGAGAGTGATGAGATATACTCAGCGGGAGTATTTGGCCCTCTGGCTGAATACCTCGAGGTGAGGCAGAGCTTGGGAAAATCGTCACTGGAAGTGATCGATTTCAAGAATTTTAGTGACGCGGATACCGACTACGCAATTGGATTTTTGGATCTCCTGAGAAACTGCTATTCCAAAGGAATTAAGTTGAGAAATATCAACGCTGTTATAGTTCAGCAACTCTTGGAAATGGACGGGATTGGTGAGGAGGAGCTCAAGTTCTGTGAGAATATCGTGTCTCTTGTGAACTTCGCCCGTTTGCCAGATCGCTCCGCTAGTCAACCTGGAGAAGATACACTTGGATTTGCGCGAGTCAGCTTTAGATTTTGACGGATATGCCAAGGCTACAAGATGTTTTCTGTTGGAAACTCTCCACAATTAAAGTCAGAGATGGTGAGGATCGAGAATGGTCAAAGAACGTGGAGGCTGGGTGGAAAGTGATCCAGGAGGATCTACATGCACTTAACTTGAAAGGAGAAAGGGCAAGTGTCGAGTATATCGAGATAAAATGCCCAACGTACCCTTACTTTTTATCCGGGAGTCGCGTTGCTCAGACTTTTCAGAACTTGACCAAACTCAAGATTTCATCGTGGTTCTGGAATGATGACCCGATTATTCTGAATCACAGACTCGTCCCCCTCTGGAGAAAGTTGCGACTGGAAGAGCTCTCCATTGTGAACTGTCACAACCTGAATGACGACAGCTTTATGGGTGAAATGTCTCCACCTGTGTTTTTGAACCAATCTTCCAGTAAGTTCACATTATTTTTCATCACGCTGTGCAGAAATAGATAAGTGACTGATTTATTCTTTGGTTTTTCTACAGGTCTGAAAATTTTTACTCTGGATTTGGAACACACTGGAATCACGGACAATGTCTTCATCCGTGTATTCAGCCAGATGAAGTTCAGAACATTCAAGCTTTTGTGTGATGATCCTGCAAATGTAAGCTTTCAGTGTAGCAACTGTCCCAAATCAGAATGTAAGCTAAGAAACTAATCAACCTACCTATTTCAGATTTCAGAAAAGGCAATTCTGTCATTGCTCAACGGAGAGTTTGGAAAGCACATTGAGCGATTCCCATTTGACTGCTGGACGTCATCATTCATCACTCCGAATTGCTTTGCCGAATTGGAGAAGAAATTTAGATCCATGATTTAAGTCTCGATTTTTGTTGAATGATTCAGTCATTTTGATTAAGCTTGTAATAGAAATGTAAACTTTGTACTATTCATTTTTCTTTTCTTCAGTTCACCAAAGTTTTAATGAAGAATGTTCTGATTGGTGTATATAATTTTAATCAACTCTACTCATGTTTTAAACTAATAAACAACATGTATCCGTTTTACTCTAGGTGAATTAAATAAACAGTGATTCTAATGAACTTTTTGAGGTCTTACCACGTTGCAAAGACACAAATTATTATCATTATCACAATGAGCGTTACAAAGAATGCGAGAAAAGATAAGGTGGACAAGTTGTTCATGTTGAATTTTGAATCATCAGAAAAACTATAAAAGTAGAGGGATTCTTTTATGTTTTGTAGTTAGGTATAGCAGCGCCAAAAAAACATACAACATAGTAGCTTGCCCTTTAAGAAGCTCTGTACCTATTCCATTACATTTATGTGAGTAGTAAACAGAATATTTTTTACACGTTGCGTTGTGTTCTTGCTCAAAATCAGCTTGTGTTCACTCATTGTGAATTGTAAAAGCCATACACATATTGTTTCCTATCTCAGCAAAGCTTTCGTACTGTTTTTTTTCAATTGTTTTTGTGATCATCAATAACAGTTCTTCTTCCGCTCAATTGTGTGGGTTAGAAAGTTATGGAGTTTGTTTAAAAGTTCAGTTTGGAGAGTTTGATTAGGTTTAGTGCACATCAGCAGTGATTCCTCCCACTTCTCTTCTCTGCGTTCTCCGAGAGGAAATTATCAGAATCGGAACCAACGAAGGAGAGTTCTCGTTATGACACAAAAACAAGAGACTGAAGAACGGAAGGAAGGTGACCAACTATTTGTAACTGATCACGAAGCTGGTTCCTCTGGAGGAGAGATGAGGATAACTGATGAGAAGAGGTACTAAATCTTGTTTACAGTCAATTTACAAGAATTTTCCTTCGTGATCCCCATTTCTGCATAATTTTGCATCATGTGTGAGTATTTACAGCTGATTATGTGGATATTGCATGATTACAGGTCGGAACCAGGCGACACGATCATACTGAAAGTGTATGAGAATTCGAATGAATTATCCTACGACCTCCCTTTCCTGAGGCGTCAAACTGTGTTGGATGTGAAAGTATTTGTTGGTGAGGTAACCGGGATTCCGTTGGGAGAACAGAAGTGGACTGGTTGGCCACAAGGCATGAATGATGGATCAGTAAGTTTATAACGAAATTAAATATTTTGTGGTTGTTCAGGAGACGAAATGTTAGGTTGATAATATCATATCATTTGGATTGTCCAGACGCTGGAGGATTTAGGACTGGATCAAGCATTCCACTCACTCGTGATTTGTAGACGAGATCGAGAGGATCCCATGGATCCTTTGGAAGATGACCACTCGCTCGTGGACTGTGAGCTGCGTTCAGATGGGTCTCCTTGTGACTCAGAACTCATGGATATTGACCTTCAACCCTCTTCAAAGAGACCTAGAACTGATGTGAGTGAGAGGACCGCCATTCTCTCTCCCGACGAAGTCCATTCTTCTCTACCGGACCTTGAAAAGAAGGTAATGGATGTTATAAAATTGCAGAAAAAAACATTTGCATCACTCCAACATGCCAATATACGCAAATGAAATGATGATTTGAATCTTTCAAGATTTCTAACAAGATTTTGCAATATCTAACTCCATCGGAGCAGCTGAGTCTGAGGCGGACTTGCAAAACAACACAAGCTTGGGTGACTAGAAACCAAAAGGATATAACTCTCCTGGAGGAAAGTAAATGGAAGGGTTACCGGCTAGTTATTACCGGAAACGGTCTCCAAACATTTGCAACTGCATCCGGAATGGGACTCCCCATCACCAAATTTATTTTCGAAGTGGAAGGTGAATCTTTTTATCAGGACGAGCACATCAACGATTTTCTGACCAGAGTAGGACCACGCGTCAAGGACTTGACCCTTGAAAACTTCTTCACGTTCCAGCATCCCACTGAATATAGAATGCTCCAGGTTTTTGAGAGTATGGAGAAGCTCTCTCTCAACAATCTTGTGGAAAACTCTGAGACTTCATCCCGCCCTCCAAACGCGTGTCCCTCAACGCTCAAGAATCTCAAAGTTTTAAAATTAAATTTTGAACTGGAAGTTCCCCAAATCCACCAGTTGATTCGCCCACTCTCCTGGAATCTAACTTGGGGAATGCTCCATGACTGTCGGAAACTGAGCTACCTTCGATTCCCAAGGGTTTATGAGGAGAATCCTGATAACTCAGTCAATGTCTTTGATCCGTTGATGGGCATCATGGAAGAGAGACTCCGTCTTGGAGACCATTGGATTGAAACATTAGATCTGAAGAATCTAAATGACGTGGAGTCGCTTTATGTCCATTCATTTTTGGAACTGCTGAGGAATTGTCATGCGAAAGGAATCAAGTTTCAGAATGTCAACTCGGAGTTAATACAGCAAGGACTCATGGAAGAGGAGGATAAATTGGAGAATGACCTTGGATTTTTCGAGAGTATCGTGTCGCTGGTCAATTTTCAACATTTCGTTGAAATGATACCTTTACCCAATCTTGAGAAGATGGTTATTGATGTGGTACCATCCGCAACGGACTTGTGCACTGCGGGACGGTGCAACGTAAGGCAGGTGTGGCCAAAACTTGTGACTATCAAGGTCAAAGACACGTTTTATGGGTCCAATCCAGCAATCCAATCAGGATGGGAGCGGATTGAGGAGGGTTTATACTCCGGGATTAGCAACAGTGTGAATTATATCGTGATAGACTCACCTCAATTCCCCTACTTCCTGTCGAAGAGCCCACGGTTTGCTGACAAGTTCAGCAGTGTGTCAAAACTCAAGATCAGTTCTTGGTTTGGTGATGATGATGTCAACATTTTGAACAAGCGTCTCCTTTCCATCTGGAATAAATTGCGACTTGTTGAGTTGCACATTGAACGGTGTCCAAAGTTGAATGACCAGAGTTTCACGGGCAGAGTTCTTGGTGAGAGGGAAGATGACAACTCTGCACCGTCCTTCCTAAAACTGGCTGAGAGTAAGGACAACTTTTAATAGTTTTATTTTTCCAATTGTTGAGAAATTTATGAGGACAAATATTTTGTTTTGATAGGTTTGAAAAAATTCACGCTGGACTTGGACGACACGTCAATAACCGACCTGGTTTTCATTCACGTCTTCAGCCGAATGAAATTCAAGGTTTTTAAGCTGATAACCACCCGACCAGTTCACGTAAGCTGTTTTCACATAATTCAATAAGTCTAATTGTAAATGATACGAAATATAGCATATTATAAATTTTCGTCTTTAGATTTCGGAAGCACTAAACTCTGCTGAGTGGGAATTTGGGAGAAGCATCGAAAGATTCCCGTTTGACTGCTGGACTTCATCTGTAATTGCTCCTGACCGCTTTGCTCTGTTGGGAAAGGAGTTCCGATCGATGTGTTGAGCTGTATCTTAGTTCGATCAAATGAGTATCTAGCTGTAATAATAATGAATTGTTGAAATGGGAACGACATTCTTGTCCGATATGAAGCAGCTGTTATCAATCTCTTTCAATCAGTCACTTTTATAATCATTAACACAAATCGAAAAGTGTATACATTTATTTCTGCTAAGCTAGATGATTCTTCTTAACAATGATTTATTTGATATTTTTTAATTACATCCGTTTTTATATATTTTCCCTTAATGTAGAATAAAGATGAATCAAATATTAAAATGTTTAAAGCTACAAGCACTGTTCATTTCGAAGATTAGCCGCTTTGGTGTCAATTGTGGAAATACGGTAGCTAAAGCTCAACTTGTTTTTCTAGCTATTGGTGGGTCTGTAGACGTGAGCAGAAGTCATGCTATGTCGCGATGAATACGACGCTATTCAAGGTAGTAAAAATTGCAATTTGTAGAGCTTTATTATGAGAAAAGGCCGAATCCGGAGAGGATGCAATTAGGTTGGTGTTGGTTCACTAACTGGACTCTCTTCACTTGTCTCATATCATCATCATCATGGTCATGAGAATTATAGTGCGTACTTTCATACGACTGGATTTGAATACATACGTTTTAGCAGCATGACTGGCAAGCTCTGGCGTCAACAGTAGTATAAATTATCAATTGACATCGACCTTGAATGTCAACTGAAACTGGTGTCTGTTACAGTTAACTAATAACTGTCACCCAGTCCACATTCCTGTGGCATCAAATCATGTTTTAGAAAACAATGTAAGCCACCGTAAATACAAAACGTCATGTACATTTAAAACGTTTTGTGGAACAATAAAAAATGCGCATTGAATAATATGTTATAGTTTCATGAAGTCACGTTTGATTATAGCGGGCATTTCATATTCACGTGTTGTGGTGAGATCATCTGTATTTATTACCTCAACAAAATTGCACTGTTGACATTGACCTTGGTATCACTTTGCATCTTGCAGCAGGAAGCATAAACAAACGAACGACATATGGGACAACGAACTGGCTTGATCTACATCAGCACGCTCAAGTGTGCTTTCGTGTTGTTGTGATGTGTAGCTCATACTTGGGTTTTTCATGTTCAAACGCGAACCTTGACTCGACTCAACACTGATTTCAAGTGAAGTTTGCCAAAAGAAAAAGAAACAACGGGACATTCTGTATGTGCTTGTATTTTGTGTTCATTGATCAGTTTCTTTGTCCAGTTTTCAACGGCGATTGGATTTTCAGTTAATCTTCAAGTTAATTTTGTTCACAGTGAAAAGGAAGAATGAGTGGGCTGAAGCGGAAGCGAGAAGAGGACCTCTCCGGGGGAGAAGCTGGCAAGGACGAAGAACTGAGCAAACTCCGTTCAGGTTTCAACACGAAAAGATCCAATATGCTCGAGAACTTGCGGAGTCTGGAATCTCCGTTGGAGAAACTTCAATTCAGGGTAAGAATAATTTGCGACACTTTTGAAGAAAGATCAAGAGGGATTGAATGAATCATCTCTCCCACAATTTTACTTTTCAGTTCGGAAGTATGAATCAGGAGTTTGGCAGATTGTTAGCAGCTTATCGGTCCCACTTCGGAGGCGTGAAGGAAGGAGACGTGGACATTGAGATTGAAGACATCTGGCAAACCGTTTATCTAGATATTAGAGATTCCAGGACGGTTTTGAATACTAAACTGGACGACTTTGCTAATCGGGTGGCACTTCGGAAGGCTACTGTGACCAACATGATTATTAAGGTTGCCGAAGAAGTCACTGAGTTGTCGAAGGAAAAGCTGCTCATCTTGTTGGATAAACTGGAGAAGGAAGTTGGGTATGTATGGTATTTTTAAAAAAAATAACCATTGATTTAAGGCCAGTCGTTAAGAATAAGGATTGAATTGGAACATTGTTGATTGACAGGATCGTCGAATGCTCCGTCGCTGCAAGACTTGATGAGCTGAAAGCGGAGTGGGACGAGTTGCAAGCAGAAATGTGGAAGATTGCGGAGCGCTTAGAAAATCTCTTGCTGGAGTTGCAAAATGCTGGCTATGCGTATGCGCAAGACGAATGAAACCCTTAAGTTCCAATAGTTTGTTACTCTCCACTGATTGAATTAAATGATGACTCTTGTCTAGTCAAGTAGCAACTGATCCTAATCCCTTTGATCTCGTAATAAATCTTTCCAAATAATATAATAATGCCTTAAAATGTTAGCTTTGGGTTATGCTCTGGTACAAATAAATTCAAAACTGATTACAAATTATGTATGTGATTGTGTTCAAATAGCACTTGTTTCCCGTGGCACTTTATTTAATTACATAATATTGTCAGTTAATTTAAACTATTACAAGTTACAGTTTTTGTTATCGTTAGATTACATCAGAACCGTATTTACAATCTGTTTACGTAAATTGTAGCGGAGGAACCAGCCACTTTGTGTACAATTACAAAGACACTCTGCGTGAAAATGAACATGAGCATTCATCCTTTTGACCTTCGGAGTAAGTTGTGGACGAAGAGGAAAATGTTGAAGTGCGAAACAGTTCTCGAGGGTAAACATTATCATATCTTCGTCCCCAGGTTCATTCACAACTTCGGACTCCACCCACAAAATGCCATACTTCCCTTTAAATAACATTTTCTTCTTGGCGAGTGTCCGTTTGTATGGAAGAATAACTCGGAGCGTGGCTACCTCACCTTTTTTGGAGAGGATTCAGGTAAAGCTGGAGGAATATTTGTAACCTACTGGAAAGGCTTCAGAAAGCCGCCCACTGACTTCTACTTCCGCCCTTATGGAGTGTTTACTGAAGAGAAACTGAGAAAGGATTGGACTGACGTCTGCTACGGCCCCCGACTTGCTTGGGAAGTGCTCCTCAACTACGCTCAGAAGCTGGCATATATCATGAACAAGAGGATCAACGCTTTTCAATTTTTGTGGTCAACTGCTCTCACTCATGAAGGGATAAATGATGGGCGGCTGGGAGATGAGTTTTGAGGTCAGCGCTCCAGTGGTTCGTGATGAAGCATATTTAAATCAAACTGTATTGGCTGTAATAAGTGACCACGGTGCGAGAGCAGGTTCTATTTGCCAAACACAGCAAGGACAACTCGAGAAACGGATGCCGTTTGCTGACTTGGCAAACTTGGATAGCATCTCAGATGATGAAATCAACGCGAGAGAAAGCCGGTTAATGGAATCATCATTGTTTCCACGTGGAATCAGCCTATTTCTCTCGATGCCCCTTTCAAGAACTTGTAAACTGGCTGGAGTTGAAGACCACTATTGTGTCTGCAGAAACCTCACGGATATCTCAACAATTGAGCCTGTTGTGATTGAAGCCACAAATCATGCTGTGAAGTCCATCAACCAAATTTTATCCAAGTATCCTCAATGCCCAGCGTTGTCGCTTGCATCCATAACAGGGGCAAAAGCTGTCAAAGGGTTGAGAGAAGAGCAAAAGACAAACGCCTCCTTTGAGGCTACGATGAGTCGGGGAAATACCACTGAATGGAGTGTCTCTCGAACGATTGACAGAACAAATCTGTATGGAAATCAGAGCTATTGTGTTGATGATAGGGAAGCTAAATTGTATTGCAATTGTACGAATTATATTAGAAGACTGAAAATAATTTTTGACAATGGTAGTTTATACTTATCTAATAAATAAGCCCTTTTCTTTCATTTCCTTTTTTCCTTTCAAGCAGTCACCCAAAACTCGGATGGCTCTTGGCTCCTTAATGATTGACTGAGAGTTGCAGTTTGGACATGCATAATATTTTTGCATCCTGCATAATTATTGTATACTGACTCCACTACGACTTAAAAATAATACTCATTATGCTTCATCAACCAGTCAGTCGGAAGGCAGTTAGCTGTGGTCTTTGGTTATGGTTGCAAACCAACAGTTTTGAGTTTTGCCGAGGCAATCTTGTACTACAGCTCATGCACTCAGAGTCTAGCAAGAACTAAAATTGAATTATGAATAGTTTGTGAACTAAACCGACAAACTATGCATCAACGACTGAATTGGTGTACTTATTGGGGTTATTGACTTCTATACTGGTGGCTGTAGTGGCTAATAAACTATATACATGGGCAGGTGATACCAATGCCGTAGTAGGTAAGAAAGTTGTTTTCAAATATAAGGTTTAACTTTTGTGTTTTATAAACTTGAGATTCTTTGTGAAATACAGATTATCAGCGCCTTTTTCTTCAACTTATCAATGGGTACAGAGTAAAGCACCATGTGAATCCATTGTACCCAAGCGCTGAGGTAAGTTGTATGAATGTATTTCACAGGAGTTTCAATTTTATACGGATTGAAAGTATCAAAGTATTTCGCTCACTTTGCCCATATTGGTGTGGAAAAGTTCCAAAAACGTAGGGTTTGGCATAGGAAAGCATAGTAATATGATTGTGAGTTGTGCTTTGTATAGTCCAACAGTTGAGCTTGACAAGAGTTGGCAAGATAATGCGTTACGACCATGAATGAAGTAAAAGTGATTTTCAATAAAGATGAACAATGAATTTTTATTTTGGTTTTTAAAACAAATATTTATTGAAAACTATCAAGTCCCAAAACAAACCCATCGAACCATATCCTTTACCAAGATCTACAAAAAAAGTACTTGAAACTAAAAATTCATTTTGTACTAAAAACGGAATACTAACAAAACAAAAACGTACCCTATCTTTACATCCCTTAACACCTTAGTTCATCATACATAAGCGTTGGCACAAAGAAAAAAATTAAACATATTGAGATAAGTCCTCATTCTCCTCTTCAACAGTGTCAGCTTCCTCCTCCTCGTCTTCTTCTTCATCCTCCTCCTCTCCAACAGCACTGACTTTTGCCTTGTCCTCCACATGCTGCTCAGACTTCAAGGTCTTCTTGATTAGTATCATCACGTCACGCACTTCTGTCCATCCGTATTAATGTGCATTTTCTCGTCCAAATATTCATTATCCATGTCAATGAAGCAGTTAGTTGAGTCCACATCCGGAATGGTGCTGACAGCTTGAATAACAGGGAGCTCGATCCCTGGCGCAAACTACAAGTAAACAACAATAACCCAACTATTTAAACCGTTGAGAAAATAATACGATACAATATTTAGCAACGAAAATCCTACCCTTTCACCAAGACGCTCGTCTTCCTCAGTAGAAAACATGCAGATGGTAGCCTCAAGTTGCATCTTCTTATTCAAATTCCCAACGTAGGAAACCCACATGCGCGTCTTGTTAAGCTTCTCTAACTCCTTGGCCACGAGGATACAAAGGAGGTCCCTTCCAATAAGCACCACTCCCCGAATAATGGGTACAACTGAAACAAAAACACCAATTTTCAAAACTATTCGTTGCTTTTTACACAAAATAATGTTGGGTATGCACGTACTTTCAAGTTGCTTTTCAACTTCGTTTTCTCCAAAGTCTGGACGCTGATATGGAACCACAAAGTGACCTACGGAATCTGAGTTGGCCACAGGAACATCATGCTCTTCAATTAAGTGATAAAGGTTTCTGTAGAATGAATGCTGGTTTAATTTATAATGAGTGATCATGCATATCAGCACAATCGGCAGCTGCACAATCAAATGACAATGCCCACAACAATGAATACAACGCGCTGTCAAGAAAGTTATACTCACCGACTGGTCACAGTCGTCTCCCAAAAAGTACTTTGCTCACTTTTTATTAGTGAGAACTTCCCGAATTTTCGAACATTTCAGCTTCATGATACTCTTGACAGGAGTATCTTGTCTTAATATTTTTGAGAAATTGCCAAGTAATCTAACCCCAAAACTACTTTGCAACGGCTGTCAGCCTTCCTTGATTAGTAAACCATTGACATTTTAACAAAAAAAACTTGGTCAACACACTTTTCACTGAAGCAGCAGAATTTTCTCCATTTTAAGGTACATTTGGCTAGTGAAACCCAACTTAAAAATAATGGAAGTCAGTTAACCACCAAAAAAAAAATGCATGGATAAATATGCATAGCGTCTTTTCCACCAACAAACAAAACCTCTGGGACAATGTGCAACAACCAATGACAAATGTCGTAAGTTTAAATTTCTCGTTTAACAAAGGAGACACGGAAAAATCCGGTTTGGCCAAAGAGACCAAGTCATTTCGTTTTGGTTCTGCTTTGCTGCTGGTTGTGTGCATTTGCTCGTCAACATTCGTTTGGCTCAATCTCATTCATCCGCATTCACAGGAAAATTAACGATCCTTGTAACTATCAACCTGGTTGAGCTTTTAGTCACTTACAGGTACAATTAATTCGTTGATTGTTGTCCCATCCCAGTGAAGATTTCAATTGACTTAGTTGTCGGTGTCGGTAAGTTTTAATCAAGTTGATTGTTGATTATCAGGATTTGATTGTGTAGTTTAGTAGCTTATCAATTCGGGGTTGATTTAATCATCAGGTACTAAGATGGGGTCCAAAAAGGAGGAGGTGGATGGGAGCTCGAAAAACCCAAGGATCCGGTTTCAGCGTATGCGTTTTTCGTCAAAATCAGCCGAGATCAATGGATGAAGGAGGGATCCAACCGCTGTCTTTTGTGGATCACTCCAAAAAGTGTGCGGAGTTGTGGAAAGTAAGTTCCTTATCATCAAAGTGTAGCTTGAGGTTTGGATTAGATAAGATATTGTAATTTAATTTACTTGTTCGTTTTTTAGGAAATGAGCGCCTCCCAAAAGATGCCGTTCGTAGAACTCCAGATGAAGGATAAGACTCGTTACCAGAAGGAGATGAGAAGCTACGTACCTCCCACTGGGACTCCCGCCGTCAAGGTGGGCAAGGCCAAGAGGATGAAAAAGGCGAAGGATCCCGATGCTCCGAAACGGGGACTCTCCGCCTTCTTCTGGTTCAGCCACGACGAGCGGGCCAAGGTGAAGGGGGCTAATCCTGGGTTTGGAGTGGCTGACGTGGCCAAGGTTCTAGGGAGGATGTGGGGTGGAATGAACGACGCTGATAAATCCAAGTACCAGATGATGGCGAGTCAAGATAAGGCCCGATACCAGAAGGTAATCTAGTCAATTAGTAATTATTTAGTATTTTTGCTAAGCTCGGCGAATGGCTAATCATTTTTTGTTTTTGGAAGGAAATGGAGGAGTACAAGAGACTGGCTGAAAGTCGCGATGCTGCCGCCTCAGATGGAGGAAGACGATGATGATGATGGTGATGAGGAAGGGGAGGATGAACAAGAATACGAGGACGACGATTGAGTTGCACCGATTATTTTTATTTATTTGCATTATTTATATTTATTTCGTATGATTAACGTTTTAGAGGCTGCGGCCTATTGTTATTTCTTTATCTTAGAATAAATATATGGTTGTTTAGTTTCCGTTATAATATTTTGCCTGTATTTTATCACATTCTTTATTTGACTGTCATAATGTTCTTAATTTTCGACGCTGACTGAGTTGAAATAGAATTAGCAGCACTATTAGCAACTCCGCTAAGGATCAATAGCTAACTCCGTAGCATCCCGTGATCTCCACGCCGATGGGCTTTGCCTTAAGGATCTTCAGCAGCACCTTCAGATCGTTCTTTTCATTTAGAAACCGTTCTCTGTTCATTTTAAGGTATTTTATCTTGAATCGCACGATGTGGTAGAACTTCTTGTGGTAAACATGTTCCAAATTTGACTTTCATCCACATTCCCAGCCGTTTAAAACGGTTGATAGCCAAAGCAATTTTGCTCACGTCCGATTTTCCGTTTGTTTTATATGCAGATAAGTTTCTTGCAGCCACTCTTTGAAGAAACATGACTAGAAGGAGGTTGAGGACAATAAAATCTAGCACAACGACTGCCGAAATAAAAAATGGGATACAAGTCCATCCATAATCATCCATGCACTCCGACATTGAATCCTGCCATTGGCCACAGCAATCGAAACACGGTCATAAAGGAGTGCCCGAAGTCTCTAAAATGCCATTGAGACCAAGGATGATGGGTATCTACAAGCAAATGAGATTTCTGTTTGTATTGTCAGTTACAATGGAAAATGTGCAATAGCAAAAACTTTACCAATCTTGCCACCAAACAAGTGAACCCCCGCCACACAGAATATGTAGAATAAGCCAACTGCCACAATTGTCATGTCACTAACATTGCCCATCGCGCTCAATATTCCTTTCACAATGAAATCCAAAGTTGGCCAAATTCTTGTCACTTGAAATATTCGAAGCTGTCAACACATAAAAATAGTTACATTCTATTTTGGAATTAATATTTTCAATATCTTCCTTACTGAGCGTAAGCTAAGTAGTGTCTTCATCCAACGAGTATTGTACTCAAATTTAGATTCAACAAGGAATAAAATTGTTTGCCAAAAATCGAATATGTTCCATTTTTCCTTAAAATAGGATTTTGGGCCACATGCTAAGAATTTCAGCACGCACTCCACCGCAAACATAGTTCCAAAAACCTATCAGAAAAAATTAAAGCGATGGCTTTTTAAAACAACTTCGTTTTTTCTTGATTTTCAAACCTGATTTCCTGACAATAGAATCATTTGCAGTTGTTGGTTTTCTTCAACTTCAAAACGATCCATTGAAAGCAATAATAAATTGCCAATGGTAGCGAATGCCATTATCAACTCCGTAAACGGATCGAATGCAATAACATTGATCAGGTTCATACATCTTGTCCAAATATTTTTGATTGGATTTTTGCAACATAAATCTAAAAAAACAAATTAATCGGCATGGTTTATACATGAGTCTTAAGTACTAAACTTTTTTCCAATATTACCAAGATATTTAATAGATAAACCAAAACCTGCATTGTTGTTTTGATTATGGTTGCTTTCATCGAGATCACGAATATCATTTAGGTTAGCTCCTTCAATATCATCACCAGCGGAACCAGAAATATTGCTTCTACTTCGTTCGCTACTTTCAGCCGGGTTTATATCTTGCTGAAGGTCATCGCATGACTTAGAAACAACGGCTAAAATGATGTTGAGTGTGTAGAATGAACCAAAGAAAAGTGTTACAATGAAGTAAAGAGCATTCCACGGACCACCCATATTTACAATCTAGAAGAAGAAAACTTTTTACACTTGTGATGGTTGTAAACATTCCAATGTTTTCCTTAATTCTGATTGATTCTCTTTCTCAGTTTAGTGCCAATATCTTAGTCTGATTTATTCACCATGTAATAAATGTCATCCCAAGAATCTTGTAACATTATTAGAATTGTCGACTTAAGAGCCCATCCTATTGAACCGTACAATTTATCATTCTGGCCATGGATTTGAAGGCAAGTGTAGGTTTCCGGACATTTCCTAAAACGCATGGCTTGGACTTTAACAAACTTTGAGCTAATGAAAGCATGAGTAAAATATCTGTCTATTTTTTTCTTCAGAGAAACACAACGCGTTATGTGCTAATATTAGTGAAGGGGTACCCCTTCACTGTTTCTATGCGCATGCAAAAAGTTTCGAAGAAGTATGTAGTTATACGATGGTCTGAAAACGAAATCAATTCATATCTCCGGAACGGAAGGTCGTGGAAGGTTCATTCGAGTGCCAAAAGTTAGAGCTAGTGGCAGAAATACTGAAATCAATTTGATATCAATTCCAAATCCAAGCATATTTGACTGACATAAAAAATAATGGCTTCCAAGGTGGATCCAAACTTCTCTGTTACTCAACCCAGGTTCAAAAAATTGCAACTTCTCGATAAATTCCACATATACACACTTGGGGCTGCAATTGGATATCTCAATCATGTACCTATCGTCCATACGCTGAAACAAACTCGTTGCCAAACAAAAAATAACGTACTCCGGAACATAATCAAGCACATATAACTAACAAATTAGCACGTAATATCATAGTATATTGCACAATTCTCTCTGAAGGTTCCCCTTTTTGGGACGGGCTTGTTCTCGACTATCATTATAAAAATCTTACCATCTCCAACCTCTTGAATGGTTTCCACATTTTGGAATATAACCTAAGTAATCATACCAGTTCGAACTGTTTGAGATCCAGGCATGCCAGTCACAGTTTTTACAAACGGAGCCGTCCTCTGGGAAATCACGGACGCATCGTTGAGTGGAAATGCCCATTAAAAATTGATAACCAACCAGGGCAAATATCCAGATAACAAAAAGGGTCCATAAAAACGTATCCCGGAGATCACCAACAGTTTTTAATACGGCTTCCACCATTCACTTCAAACCTGGAAGAGGCTTGGTTTTAGATGAAGAACTACCTTTGGCATACTGTACTAAACATAATAAAGTTTTACTTGGAATGAGAGCCGCGATTTTCAATAATCGAAGTCCACAAAGTAAATGGTGCCTTCCGATGAATGGAACGTAGTAAGTTACAAGAAGTATCAAGTCCCCAATGCCCCCAGCCATCTCTCAAGAATGTAAACTGGTCGAATACAAGTCCTTTTGCGATCACATTTATCATAAAGTCAAGTGTGTAGATTGCCTCAAAAAGGTAGAATTTACTGAATTGGACAGAAATTTTGATGAACAGAGTATTCATCCAAAATTAGCCTAAAAAAGTACCAACTCACATCGGTTGATTATCATTGTAAGGCTGTATCAGAAGACAGCAGTCCATAAAATCTTACAGTTTTGAACAGTATCATGTCAAGTTTTTCACAAGTCAACAATTTGTCTTATCACATTTGCCATTTAAAATTTGTAATATAATTCTGACAATTTGCAAAATCTTGTCAGAACGTAATTTTTTCAATGTGACTGCATACGATTGTATTGATTATATCCATTTCTTCCAATGTAAACGTAATCATACATGAATACATAATATGTGAAACATTGCAACAAGTACAAGTAAAACATCCTTATATAATTTTCAGGCAGCTCATTTCATGCACGCGAACTTGATATTAGTAGTCCTAAGCTGGGGAAAGTCATTTGCATTTTCTTTTATGACAGCTAGATGTATGTATGCCACCTTTCTATTGGGAATAATTTGAGGTGAAAGAGCCGTGCATCAAAGTAATTTGTTGGAGTGGTTTTTGAGGCTTGTTCTCATTTTTCATTGAGCGACTTTCCGAAATGACACATTTGTAGACCTTGTAAACACAGAGAGAAATCTGAAGTTTGTTGTATGGACACAACATAGGTATGAGAATGAGTCGTGACTTTCAATATCGAAGACACTTATACAAGTACATGGATGTATTTACTGCCAATTTGTTTGCTAACTGATGTGCTAACCGCCCATTGAAATTAAATTGGTGTTCGACTTAAAATAAAAATTTTGGGAAAATCCGTGAGTTACACTACACTCTGCTTGCTTGTCAGAAGTGGATGTGAATGGAGTACAAACAGCCACAACGCGTATGATTTTCCTGGTTTTTTTCTCCCTGCTCTACTCACACGCATATGAATTGTTTTAACTTATGTACGGAGTACCATGAATGTGTACCATGATTCGAATTCTAATTATCATCATCATCGTACATTTATCCAATGACAATGAAATACCACCAATTGTATGTAGGTCAAATTAGGCAAAATGTTTGGGGCAATTGGAGATGCTAAAACCGGGGGCACTGCTCCCGTCATAAATTGTGATTCATGCTACAAAAAAGAACCAAATGCCACCTCCACCAACTCTCGTCTCGTTTTTGAACTCAACAACCATTAGTTTTCGAAATTCACCCAGAGGCATTTGATGTTTTGCTGATTCTGGTGATGTATACTTTCCAAATGGAAGTTGTGTTTTGACTGATGGAAATTGTTTATAAGTAATGCCAACTCATAACGATTTGTAGCAAGACGCAGAATGTATTGAACTTCAAAACCGATATTACTAGCGTTCAATAAGTTAAAACAAATGGGTTTTCGGAAAGAAGTCAAATGTTGTTTTTGAATAATTGAATTTTGACATGCCCAACCACGAAAATTGCCCACATCGTAAATAGCAACAGGAAGGTGAGCGTGATGAGTGTGTCATTTTTGGGGTAATGCGATAACAGCAAATTTGTTTTGAAAACTGCAGGAGGCTGTGCCGAACTGTGGAACACTAGAGTTTGTGGAGGTTGGAAGTGACCTTCGTTGGTTTGGAGTGACCACATAAGAGGGGAGGATGCCATCCACTGAGGAAAAGTATGAGGGATGCTGATGATGTGAAAGAGGTTCTACAGACTATTGTGCTACGGAGTTTTAGCTCAAATGGTGGCCAGTGGTTCGTGGTGGATGTCCGGAATTCTGTCTAGTCCATAAATTGGGAGGGGGTGTTTATACGGCTGGATTCCGAATTCCAAGCCAGATAAAGCTTTCGCTAGCCAAATTGAAGTCTCTTTCTGGCAACATTTCTTGTGCTCCAGAGCTGCGTTGGTTGACAATCTAAGGATGGAAAGCGACACACTGGCACACTGCTTTATTTAATGAGACAAAGACCTCAGCCAGGGGGAGAAATGTCGAAGTTTTAAGGTATAGTTCGTGAGTATTTATATTTTATAGTACATAACCTAAATAACCTTTACTTAATTACTGTGTTTTGACTAGCAGAACTCGAGCTTATTGGAGTGGAGAGCATGCCAAGAATGATAACCCAACGAAGGCTGAGGATGAGCGTTCAATTCCAATGTTGTCTAGAGCCGTTCAGCTTGCTCGCTTAGACTGATGAAGGTAGCTCTAGAAATGTGAGTAGCTGTTCATCAACATCCAGTTAAGAATTTGCCGTTGACAAGACTTCAAGCTTCTCCGATCATGCCAAAGGCCCATCGCAACTTCTCGACCTGGTTTGGGGTAAAGTGAGTATCTTTTTGAAAATCAATTTCTCAGCAATTTACAGGCATACAAGAGTGAACGATTTTTTACGTACACACAAACCACTTCAGTGACTTGATAGCGGGGTTTAACATAGATGGCTTAAACGCCAACATGTTTTCAAATCCGAACGGTTTAATTCATTTTGATAAAAGGTCGACGATGTTCTTCAGATTCAAGTAAAGTTGTATGAAGTACAGTAATGCTACTCATGCTTATAGTTTTTTTCTATGACGAAAATTTAAAACACAAGTTGTCCTCTTATAAACACACCTATTAGCAATAAACTCTGTACGATTTATTTGAAGGAAGAAAACGTTCTCCATTTAGTTCCAACAAGAAGTATGATGCGTGCATGATAAAAAACAATATGAGAAACAGGATTCAGGTTTTATAAATTTTATGTCGTCAATACCGCTCATGAAAAAATCATTTTTTTTGTCTCACTTGTGTTTAGTTAACATTAACACAACAACATGATTGGGTCATGGAAGCTGAACAAATATTAACAGCAATATTCAGCTAAGGAATTCTCTACTATTGAGAAACAGCAATTATTATTATTATTATTGGTTCAATATTATTCAACATAGTAAAATAAGGAGTGCTCGCTAAACAAGCGAATTGGTCATTGCAATTAAGTAGATTTTAACAATTAGCAACAACAAATTTATATTTACCTGATTTAAAAGGAATAATTTATATTTCACTTGCGTAAACTATAAATTAATCATTGAAGCCCGTTAAACTTTTGATTAGATACTGATCACAGTATGTTTCACTGTGTCTTGATTATCATTATTGACAATGATACGATTTTTTAAAAACTAAATAGTATAACAGCTAATGAAATAGTAAATCGGGTTGATAATTAGAAAACTGGTTACGACACGTATTTAGCATTTACATTTACTATTATGTGGATCCGAACTACTCCATACGACCGTTTGTGTAGTGTCCAACAAGTGGGTAAATAGAGATGCCTGAGGTGATGGATTTACAAGGATTTGGTAACAATGGTTAGATGTGGGTGGAGGAAAGCTGTTTGAGTGGAAGCCACATCCACTGGACAATGATGTGGTTGTGAGGGGTGATAGTACATGGAAGCGGCTGCAGGTGAATTGGTGGAATTTCTAATAGGTTTTGAACGGATGGAGTGAATGCGTGACAGCCTCAGCGGTGATTTGAAGAGCTCTACTATCACGAATATTTGGTATTGCAGACATATCCATAAATGGGAGCTTGTTTGGATCGCCCATCTTTGAAAAAACAGGAACCAATTTGAACACTCACTTTTTCAAAACCTTATTTGTTGAACTGACACTAGTTAGAACATAAAATTTACACGCAAAAATTGGTTTCACGCACAAGTGGCTTTGGCTCTGCTCACGAGTAAAGTCTCAAATTGACTCACTCTCTTACAACACAAGTTTGTTGTTAGAAATGGTATCAGTGAGTAATAAATGCACAAACTGAATACGAGCAGAAGTATGTCTATTGCAGTGAGTTACTTACCGTCTTCTTTTCAGTGAGATGGGCTCAAAAACATATCACAAATAGGTTGTGCCGTGCTACGAAAACTCGTACTTCTTGCACGAGTTCATCTTCCAAAATGATCAAGGAGCAGAAGTAAGCTGGGAGTATTGAAGGATGTAAATCCTGCATGTATTGAATATGGTATGGATATCAAGCATACGTCATTTCCATGTCTAGCTCACGTTGTTAGATGACATCATCAATGAAAAAGGGAAAGAATAAGGAAAACGGGCATATGTTTTATAGCTTGCTTGAAGAAAAAAGGCTGCAAGCCCAAACGGAGCATCACCATCTCCTCGTTTGCATCAAGTATCAAGAAATTCCGAGGCTGCAACTGCACGTACGTACACATCTTGACCGTGTTTAATTGGGAAAGGAATGAGAAGTCAGACTGGTTTCATAATTTCTGGAATGCAACCTCTAATTTAAATGGTAGGCAAAATTAGCGTTTCACTGGCTGTTTGAAGCTGGTCAAGTTAAAAGAAACTTTGAGTCACATTTTATTCTTTCGTCCATCGTATCATAGAGTTCCGTAATGTAACCATAATTTAGATTCAATACCTAACTACACTTACAATTCCTACGTTTAACAGTAAAGACAACTAAAATTCAAAAGAATTATTTATTTTACTTGGAAAATGGTAATAAATTAGGTTAGATAAATTTGTTAATTTTGGTTGTAGCGTGTGCTGTTTAAACAACTTCGTTGATGATAAATCTGACGTAAATCTTTTATAACAAAATAGCAAAGCTAGATAACTTTGCGTCATGTTTAGTTATCGCTTCCTAAAATTGACTGATAAACTTTGTGAGGATCTCAGCTCGCCACCCATTGAAAAACTGGAGAAGACAGGTGTTTTATCTTCACTCACTTCAATAATGGTCCCCATTGGCTTATCATGTTGAATTGACTTCACAACGACACCAGTCTTTATCCAGCTTTTGCTCTGATGAACCCGAGAAAGCAAATGAACTACAAGAGAGAACCAACAAGAAATAAAAACTATAACTTTTTGATCACATCCCAACTTTAACCGGAGGAAAAAACAGATTGAAACTCACGATTATTAGTTTTCTTGGTATCGTCACGCATAGCCCCATTATCACTCTGATTATTAGCTCGTTTCCTTTTCTGTTTGCTGTTCATGTTGACCTTCACTTCATGTCCCTTTCGAGATCCACTTGGTTCAGTGCTTGAAAAAGTAGAAACTTTGGATGCAACCGAAGAATGTTTCCTTTTTCTTCCCATCATGTTGAAATCAACGATGACGGGTTTCAACCTGTCTCCACTTTCTACTTCTTCAGCTTCCTTTTTAATAATGATGGTTTGAGCAATATTCATGAATTTGGAGCCGGCAGCCTGTTTTCTGGCAGCTGACGGTTGGCGCTGATTGTCGCCACTAACGACACTTGGACGGTTTGGAATGAGCTCCCTTTCCTCTGCAAGCGTTGGAGAGTTGCGATTCACGCCCAAAGGTTCCAAACGAGTAAGAATGTGTCGCAAAGTTGGGGTCAAGACAGAATTATTGGCAGAAGTGACCTGAAATTAAATACTCGCATAAAATTAACTGCTTCTTTTGTTTCCCTTTTTTATGCATCCTCAAATGCAATGCTTACCTGGTTGTTTTTATATCGCATATATTGGTAATAACAAGTTGCCGCAGCTAATGAAGAATCTCCATTACATGGAAATGGATGTTGGAAAGTGCTGGCGGACAATGGCTGAGCTTGTTGATGATTGTTCAACGGAGGAAGGCAGATCTGGTAGTTGTGTGGAAATTCCGCAAATGGCCGGAGTGCAGCCGTCTGGCCGACGCTTAATGTTGGGTACTGGAGTAATTGGCGTTAAAGTCAGTCAGGTTGAGTGGTGTGCGTGGTAGAAATGATGGTGAACTACGAAACTGGCTTGCATCAAACTCACTGTACTTCAACTGATATAAATCTTCTCTCTGATAACTCATCGTGTTAAGATTTTTTCTGGAAAGCTGAAAGATGTGTTGCACGCAGGTTTAAGTTAGTAGCCCTCACTGGATTTCTGTTGATATCTCCAAGAAGATAAATAGAAATGGAATGATAACGTATTTTTATTACTTAAGTTGTTCCACTGAAATCTGTGACTGTTTTTGCTTGATACATAAACTCTTCAGAATGAGCTGCTTGCTTGTGTCCTTGGTTTGCTTTCGTGAGATTAGAAAAGGTTAGTGAACATTTCAGGATATGTTTTGTGTGGACATTGCCTTCGATGAGTCATTAAGAATATGAAAACCGAATGGACATGTAAATGTTCCTTACAAATGGATTTTGGTAGCGAGCAAGTTTCAGCTCAACCTTTATCTTTCTATCTACATGGTTGTTTATGATGCATTGCATTTTTTCTTATGATAAGATAAGGATTTTGCTCCCAAAATATGGAGATACCAATATGCATACTACCCTTTTCACTCTTTTTACATGGTGTTCTTCTATATATTTCTGCCTCTGCATCACAGCTATATGCTTGCCAAAAGGTATGCGTACAAAACAGAGTTCTACATTTCTTGGAATTTATGCATGTAGTTATTTTTTTGGTTGCATGCTCGTACTCGTTCGCGTTTTTATTGGGATTGAAAAGTGTATATGTGATCATTTCTCGTCCTTTATTCTTTCCACATTGAAAGCATTTTGTGAGGAGAGAGTAAAGTATATTGCAACGCATATCTAACACACCATGGATTTCTGATATCGACGTTGGTTGGGCACTAATTGAGAATTGCGCGAAAATCATTGTTTTCGATAGAAGTCCACATGAATACGTTTTAAATTCGAAATATGAATACCGTCAGGTGTTATCACCCAATTAAGTAACTTGTACAACTCGGGACGCTACGCATACATGAACTACTATGAACTAGATACATGAACTTCAATGACCTACAATAATGTGACAATAAATATTATCATAAATCTTTCTCCAAGGTAGTCAATGTATTACAAAATTGAAATGCAGCAATTGCTCAGCACTCTAAAGAAGCAGAATGAATACAATTTTAAAAACCAGCTCGGAGACCATAAGTTTTTAAATTTGGATTTCTCATACTTGTTCTCATTTTATTTAAGTTCTCTTTACGTTGAAAATATTGGAAAAGAGAGTTTATCAAAGACGTCAGTAATATCATCTCCAAAATTGTGAGAATCATCTGCAGTAGTTGCAACATACTATGAAGTATGGTTTCGGCTACAATTTCTAAGAATGGCCACCGTGATGTAGACCTTTGTTACTCTCACTAAACTACACTAAAGTCACTTGGAAGCCTTCGTGCTTGTGTGCTGCTCCAGGAGTTAATAAACCCGGTGGTGAGATCAAAATCTGTGCGTGCGACTGACATTGACCAAAAACCGATTGTTACTCTGTTGATGACTCGGATAGAAAATGCCACAATGGGAATTGGAAGAGCTACGGCTTGATTTAAATATTCTGAAGCATGGAAAGTTAGCATACTTGAACGCGGAACCTCCTCACTGAAATAACGATTAGAATTCCGGAACAAATCAAATCCACACAAATCAAAACATGCAGTCTGATCAAAGGAATTGAAAGGGAAGAAATGCCGTCGTTGAAATGGTTTGTTACGACCTGCAATGTCCGATATTTTCCAATTGTGGATTTGGCTATTAAAACTCTTTGATTGTGCAGGCTTTGTCAGTATCCGGGCTGTTATGTGCAAAGTATGATAAGAATTGGATTGTTAAAAGATCAGTTTCATAAAATTATACACCTACTGACTTTCTCGTTGCCATAACTCATGCTAATAGTATGATAAGTAACGACCCATTGGTACCAGACGAAATTGGCTTTCACCTGTGCTATCACCAAAAATTCTTGCAATGCCCTGGATATAACCCTGTCTCTGGGAAACCTCTGTCAGGTCTTCGAAAAATGCAGGAAAAAAGGTACAATGACTAGAAATGCATCGCAAGGAAGCGTGCAATTGACGCAATTAACCTTACACATGTTCAAGGGATGTTTAGGCTATTCACTGCCAGTCTTCATTTCCGTGAGGATCCATCACACATTTATCTACGGAGATGCAAGCTGACTGAAATCAATGTATACCGTGGTTTGTAAAACAAAAATAATTGCTAACTTACAATTTGCGGACTGGGTAGAGTACGATTTTATCAGAATGTCGAATTTACACAGTAATTCATATTATATAACTTTGGTTTACGCCATGACCATGAGCTCTCACATTTCCGGCTGTATTTAAAAGAACATGTTGACATATCACAAGCAAGTTCGTTAACGGAGGACATAAAAATATCTACCTATGAGACGGGAGATGCTCTTTCGCCAATCACATGAGGAAAAACTGAAACATTGGTTTGCAGCTATAGAACCACTACACATTCCAACCTACCAACCTAGATTTCTTATAATTCCAATCTCAACGAAAGTAAGGTCGCTCCCTGATGCTTCCACAGTTCGGATGTTCAGCTCAGCCCATCACTTCCATCCGCATTAGCTCCCAAATGAAAAGTTCTTTCCCACATGGCTCTAATTGAAAGGATTGCTAGTTAGGGATTTTGAAGTGAATTGGACCTACGTATTTGAGTATCACGATGATGGGATTTTTCATCGTCATTGTTGGATGAGGTGAAAACAATTGTTCAATCATGATTTCTTCTGCCTTATCGTAGTCCATAAAAAAATGTCACTTGAAATAGTTTTATCCGCGTCGCAATTAATTCATTTTGATCATTTTTTCGCCTTAGTCAAAATCATTGGTGAAATCATTTAGAGAAAGTAGCCCAATGTCTTGCATAATCATAAATTATAATAAAATGTTTTATGACGGCATTTTATTGCACCATGATGTTCTGGAAAATGGAGCTCGGGAGTCTTCAAAAGCAACTGCAAGATTCACGAAGGATGTCAGGGCCAAGTGCATTCTCACCGTTTCAGGGTTATTATTATTCTAGTAGCTACAAGACTATCAAGATGATACATGCCAAAAGGAAACTCGATACACTTTGTAAATTACTTGCATAACTGTCTAAGATAATGAAAGTGATGCAGAAAATCTGATTGTCATATCACGTAGTGGCATTGCATTGCGATGTTTTAAAACGATTTGGAAATCACTAATGTGTGTGCGTGCAACTCCTCCAAACAACGAAAAATGTGTGCACTCCACATGTCGTAAGTTCATATGCAAGAAATCATGCTAATAGACTTTCCTTCTTTACTATGATATAAATGTATATGATGATTATGATGATATGAGTCGTGAAAGGATGAATAAATCGGTCTCAACGCTAACATCAGTAAACAACAGAATGGACAATGGAGCAGAATCTACTCCCAAGTCCTAATCAAAACGACTGAAGAAAATGAATGTGACACCTGAACTGTTCATTCTCGAGAGAGCCCCTTGATCCCACTTGCCCGATCTCAGACACAACTAAGTATTCAATTTGTACTTGCAGCTTCCCTACGTACTCATATGGTCAATGATCTAAAAAAAATTGTGTATAGCATGAAACACTTATTCGAGTTTTTGTGTCTGGATCTGCTCTCCTTTTTTTACTCACGTGTTTTGTAAGCAATGAGATGAGGAAGAAATAGTTCGACTTTTTCTGTTATATGCATGCATTAAAAGTTATTCATGCAACGCTGTTGCATTTTGAAGAGCAACCAAAGTTGATGAAGACATTGCTCTTGTAAAATGAATGTATTGTATGCATCTTACAAGTCTGATAATCCCATCAAAGTTTCATATCGCAAAAAATATAGGTGAAAGTGAGTCGGTTGCATTCTACCTTTCTCAATCCTATGAAATGGTATCATCTTCGATCCTGCATTTTTTAACAACTCCAATAACCACCGCTCAGATTCATAGAGAAATTACAAATTTCAGGGCTTTCTTGATACTTGACCAAACCCCTGCAGTAATGTTTAATAAGAAGTGATCGAATTTAATGCTTTCTAACCTGGACACATTAGCCAAATCAAAAACATAATTGAAACATCAATGCTTATCTTCTTGATGAATATAAAGTGGCGAGAGGAACAAATATTTATAAAATTTGTGGATTAAGTTCTGGGGCAGTATAAAATACCTAACCAGTTACTGGCATTATAGCTTATAGCTAGCTCGTTGTTGTAGTGACTCGATCGTTTATTTATGGGTCGGCAGAACAACATGTGCATGATAATGGGTGCATTTTTAATGAATTATCTCAAATGTAAATATTTACGCTCGCGTAAATCATTAAAAATGCAAGAATTCAAACATTGATGTGTGATGAGATGATCACATGCAAATGATATGAGAAAAGCTTCGAGTTTCGTTAGAGAAGACTAACTTTTATTTTTATTATTAACATTTATATTAATTTACATGGAAGTTTAAATGAAAATGTAATTTAAGTAAATAATCATTAACTTAATAGTAGCTCATATAATTTTCCCTCATGCGTTCACTATTAACAAACAAAACATAACTGAATAAAATGAAGACTGCTGGTTGTTATAGACGCTGTGGGTTGACACGGAAGCAATGTTTTCTTCCAGAGTTCGGATAAACGACAATGTTTTTCAGCTTGGGGCAAATTCTGGCAAAGCCTTGTCCGTCGAAAAGCTGCCGCATCCTCCTAATTTCCTCTTGGGTTAAACGCCGAGCATTGGATTTGACTTCATCCAAAAACTCAACCGTCACCAATTCCGGAAAGCTGGGGAATATGAAACTCCTAAATACTTCCATTTCATTTTCTTTAGGAAATGGAATTGCAAAACGAAATAGTTTTGGGAATATGGTGACGGGGAGATTGGGCTTGCGTTGAAGGTTGGAGAAAGGTGCCCAATTTCTAATATCCAAATGAAGCTCTTGAAGTGTTGCAGCCTTGGATTGAATACATTTCCAAACGTCTTCAAAAGCGTGTTTTCTTCCATGTATAGAACGATGTAGGCAATGGATGCTTATCCGCTGAAGGGGGACGGTTTCGAAGTATAATTGAACCTGCGTGTCGAAGCAGTGGAGTTTAAGGTTAGTGAGCAACATACCATTCCCCCTGCGGATTGGGAAGTATAACCAACAATCCATTTCCACAGTGGTAAGTTGGTTTATGTGGGGCTCAGTCAGGTCCCATCCACCCCTAAAAGGTCTCGAATGATCTTTCGGACTAACGAATTTGAAGAAAATTAGTTGCGGAAGTGAAATCTTTCTCAATTTTGTACGAAGCCGATTGTCGTCATCCCCCTTCCACTCCACATCCGTTAAGGTTATTCCTTTCAGATTTGGGGTCAGGCGAAGAATTACAACTAATTCTCTCGTATCAAAAGTAACTTGATGGAGCGTTAGGTAGCTGAGGTGTTCACCAAAACGATCCAATAATATTTGTATTGATATGCGCTGGTGCCGTTCCATTGTTGTGCTAATTGGACTGGCGCTGATGGAAAGTGAGCGAGTTGGAAACGGATTTCCTTGAGCCACGGTCCCAAATTTTGGATGGGTAGGGATGAGAAAGTTTGGGCACCAAACCTTGTTGGTTCCAGGAATCACACGGAGTTTGGGAATGCTGTTGTAGTTCAGCCCTGGGAGATTATAAGCTTGCTCCCAACTCATAAATGAGGCACACAGCTTCTCGAGCATTGCCTCCACGTTTTGTTTCCAGTAAGGATGCACAAGCCTTAGGTCAAAGGCTGTTTTGGGCTGACAATCGATTCCCATCACATTTTGAAAAACAATTTCCATGAGCTGCGGAAAAAAATGTAACAAAATGAGAACATGCACACGCTCAACTCACAATGAATACATTATCATCAACACTAACCTCTGGGGGAAGTTCCACCCATCCCGACGGTAATGAAAGAGGGTACGGCAATGTACCAAGGGGAGTCTCTTCCTGATTTGAACTTGTTCCAACGGGTTCCAAGTCAACGCTAGGTTGTTGGTTGGTATTACCACCCTTTGTTTTTTTGCGAGTTGCCTCCATACTACAAATTTAATAAAGCAAACGACAAATTTACATGTGCTACAGAGTCACAAATTGAATTTGTTTATGGGTAGCACTTCCTAATTATTATAATTCCTACCTTTTTTAAACTCAGCAAAGTTTATAAGATTTTCAAGTAATCTCGAACAAACAATGTTTGTACTCAACAAGGGTACACAAGCACGGGTAAATGGATTTCGTTCTGTTTGTTTTTATGCTTGTGTGGGAAGGATACACACCATACATTTTTTGTACCTAAGTTTGTGAGAATATCAGCTGAAGGCTATCACAGTAGCTGGCTTCCATCCCTTTATATTGTGTGGTATAAGTATAATCGCAGTTAGATCTATATAATATATACATATATATGCATTCCGTCATTCAGGGACTCGCATAACTCTGTTTCGTATCATTTTTGTTAGTTGATGTGTTTTAAAAAATTGAACTAAAATAGTGTCCTATAGGAATGCTACAAACAGTCTTTTTATCACTAAAAATCGTCATGATCGTCGTACGTCATCATCATTGTCATTCAATATGATATAACTGTTTGCTGCAACATTGGAAGAGTTACTGGTAAGTGAGCCCATGGGTCTTAAATCTGACAAGTGTTCACCGAACCCGGTACGTAAGAAACTATAGGGCGTTCTCTCAACGTTCTCCCATTATAAGACTATTTTAACATTAGTAAAATGGGGAGACCCGGAGTGTTCTCCGATCCTCGTTACCAGGATACGTCATATTTAAGACCCATGAGTGAGCCAAGACTCTACTTCGTTTTCTTCACTTCTCCCCTCTTTTCAAATTTCAGTGGAAACTAGATCATGAAAATAATAATAAAACATTTTTACTGCTGCTCCTTTTTTCATTAGATGAACCTGAAATGTCATGAAGTCGTGCTAATTTGTGAACAAGAAAGTGTATGAAGTGGCGATATACAATCATATCGTAGTTGACATGCTGATCTTATTTGAACGCTTGATCTTCATGGTAAAACGCATTTCAGCCGTTGGCTGGGCTGAGAACTACTCTCATCGCCAGGGTCTTGTGAGATACGCTACAGCTGTGATCAGATATTGTATACTTGCGTAACATTCCCATTCACCACTGGTGGGATAGGCAGTGTTGTTGTTCACTTTGCTCTTGCTATTTATTTTTCAATTCTAAAAATTTTCAATATTAAGAAAATCGAATTGTCAATAAAATCACAACTGCTCTCACTGAGGGTGAAATGTCACAGGCAAAAAAGAGGAGAGTTGCATTAGACGATGGGGAGAAGGAGGGGGTTGCAGGCCCCAGTGTAAAAGCTTCTGTGAATCAAAAACGAGAGGTTTTTCGATCCCCGAACACATCCCCAATGTTGTTCCCGGAGGTAGGCTCAATTACACAATTTGCCCATCGTTTAATTATAAATTTCCTGCTTTTTTCGACCTGATTATATATCTAAACTCCACTCTGTCTTGGTGTGTTTCAGATCTGGGAGAAAATTCTGGGTTATTTGTCCCCGCAAGATTTAGAAACCACGTTGAACACTTGTCCAGAATGGAACAAGTTGATGGAAAAGCAAAAGACTACTGTGTTGTTCCCAAAGGTATAAAAATATTAGTATTTAGGACTTTAATGGATTTTGAATAGAAGCAAACAAATTTAAGCCAAGGTCACTATATTTTCCAATTTATTTCAGGTGATGGAATGTCTAAAAGGTCACTTCGGGTATTTGAAACTCCTCCCCATTCGCCTCGTTTGCAAAACATGGCAGGCTGCTGTTGACGCAGCTGTTCCACACATTCTGAGAAGGGCGAAAGAGGAACGAATATGGAAAAGGGTGGCGTTGATAAGCCAACAGGTGCGATGCCGAGCTAAACGGATTCTGGAAGATGTTGGCAATCCGGATTAGGAAGACGCTGTTCTAAAAATTGGGTACACTCCATTTGAATTCAATAATTCAAAGAGAGGGTCACCTTAGTAAAATTGAAGTGAATACATTATATTTACTGTTTTTTCTGAAATTAATTCTCACCTTTTAAAAATCCTTGTTATTTTAGTACTGGAATAAATTGGAAAATACAAAATACAGTTATAATTTCAATAGATTTTCTTAAATACAACTTGGAATAACCTTAACAAATGAGATTCAATTTCTCCGTTTACATAGAATCAAGTTTTTGGTTGAAATTTTACATCTTTCATCGGATTTTTATTATCATCTTTTATTCAATGGCATCATACACTTTCCACTAATAGGTAGATGGAAAGCTCACAAAACATATCATAACTCTCACATAACAAGTCATATGTTGACGTTGCAATTTTTTGCCTTTCCCAGTAATTTTATAATCTCATTTTTTAAAACCAAACCAAAAAACCCAAGGTGCTGCTACGTGCATATATAATTCGTGTTTTAAACATCGGCAAACTTACATTTATTGCAATCAAAATGGTTTAAACAACTAACAAATACTATACTACATCGTAAATATCATTTTAATGACTTACAAACTAACATACAGTTTCTATTCAACAATGAGTCATACTGGCTGCACAAAATTAATATGAAGATTTTATAATTAGCTAATAAAACGTATTTGAATTACATGAAATGATTGATCAAGAATGATTAATAAACAACACCAGTGACATTCATGATTAGGTTTTAAAATACTTTTCAATACTGCCATAAAAGAATTATAATAATTTGCGTCCACTAACCGCTCGGGATAAGTGATAACATCATCAGCAACCGTTCCAGGACCTGGTTTCACTGGCCGTCCGCTGTTTTCTAAGGCAAACATCCTTGTATTGATCTTCTTGGTCACTACAATGAAAGTAAACTTTGGCTCGGGTTGTCCAAAACTTTTGGGACGCCTGCAGCGCTCCTGTCTAGGCCCATCTTATTTCACTTTTTATTAATGATATTGATGAAGCTTCTGCCACTTTGTATTATATGCTGATGACGATGTCTTGTTTACAGATGCAACTGATCTTGAGATGGGTCTTAAGAATGTAAATGAATGTTTTACCAAATTAGGTGATTGGTGCTCACTAAACAATCTAGTTATAAATCCTTCAAAAACAAAGGCCATGTTATTTCACAAACCTACAGACTATAGGTCTAAGGGACTACTTGGTGAATCAATAATTTTGAATGATGTAAATATTGAGGTTGTCCAGGATTTTAAGTACTTAGGAGTGCAAATAGATTCCACACTTGTTTTTAAGAAGCACTATAACTATGTGAAATCAAGAATGAATAGTGCACTAGGAAGAATGTACTCATTTAGAAGATTTTTCAGTGAGAACGTTGTAAAAACATTTCTTTCTAGTTACGTAGTTAGTATACCTGACTTTTGTTTGATAATTTGGTCAATTCAGGACAATATTCAGCTTGAAAAGCTGCAGAAAAGAATCAACAGATTTTTACTAGTATACTTTCATGGTGTAAAAACCAAAAAGAACAAATGCATTTCCTCTTCGACTGAGAACGTGTATGACCTTTTAGAACGTGTTAATCTTATGACAGTCAGTGAACGTAGGAAACTTTCGTTGCTCAATTTTGTACAGAAAAGTGAAGGAAATGAATTATTTCAGGACTGGTTTGCTGAGACAGCACGTAGGACTAATGATGCTCCAAGCAAAGTCAGTAGACTTAATGTATCGAGATTTCAATCGAAAATTTTTAGGGACAGCTTAAAATGGGCTGCAAGTATAATGGAATAGTTTTGTGCAAGTAACTTAACCTGTGATTAATCGACATTCAGAACATTGTTAGAGCTTGTGAACAGCCACTTTTAAGCTTGTCCCTAAAAATTGTTTCGATTGAAATCTCGATACATTAAGTTCTACTGACTTTGCTTGGGAGCATCATTGCTTCTACGTGCTTGTTCAGCAAACCAGTCCTGAAATAATTCATTTCCTTCACTTTTTGCTTACAAAATGAGACGAAAGTTTCCTACGTTCACTGACTGTCATAAGATTAACACGTTCTAAAAGGTCATACACGTCTCAGTCGCGAAGAGGAAATGCACTTTGTTCTTTTTGGTTTTACACCATGAAAGTATACTAGAAAAAATCTATTTATCTTTTCTGTAGCTTTTCAAGCTGAATATCTGTCCTGATTGACCAAATTATCAAACAAGTCAGGAGTATACTAACTACGTAACTAGAAAGAAATGTTTTTACAGAGTCTCACTGAAAATCGTTTTAAACTGAGTACATTTCTTCCTAGTGCACTATTCATTCTGATTTCACATAGTTATAGTGCTTTCTTAAAAACGAGTGTGGAGTATATTTGCCACTCCTAAGTATTTAAAATCTTGAACGCACTCAATATTTACACCGTTCAGTATTATTGATTCACCAAGTAGTCCCTTCGACCTATATCCGTGGTTTGTGAATCATGGCCTTGGTTTTTAAACTTATAACTAAGTTGTTAGTGGAGCACCATTCACCTAACTTGGGGCAAAACATTCACTTACATTTAGACCCATCTCAAGATCAGTTGCATCTGTAAACAAACATCGTCATCTGCATATAATACAAAGTGCAGAAGCTTCATCAATATCATTAATAAAAAGTGAGAATAAGAGTGGGCCTAGACAGGAGCCTGCAGGCGTCCCAAAGTCCCGAGCCAAGTTTACTTTCATTGTAGTGACCAAGAAGATCATACAAGGATGTTTGCCTTAGAAAACAGCGGACGGCCAGTGAAACCAGGTCCTGGAACGTGTGCTGCATGATGTTAATCACTTATCCCGAGCGGTTAGTGGACGCAAATTATTATAATTCTTTTATGGCCAGTATTGAAAAGTATTTTAAAAACCTAATCATTGAATGTCACTGGTTTGTTTATTAATCATTCTTGATCAATCATTTCATGTAATTCAAATACTTTTATTAGCTAATTATAAAATCTTCATATTAATTTGTGCAGCCAGTATGACTCATTGGTGAATAGAAACTGTATGTATGTTTGTAAGTCATTAAAATGATATTTACGATGTAGTATGTATTTGTTAGTTGTTTAAAACCATTTTGATTGCAATAGATAAATGTAAGTTTGCCGATGTTTTAAACACGAATTATATATGCACGTATCAGCACCTTGGGTTTTTGGTTTGGCTTTTAAAAAATGAGATTATAAAATTACTGGGAAAGGCAAAAAAATTGCAACGTCAATATGACTTTGTTATGTGAGGTTATATTGTTTTTGTGAGCTTTCCATCTAGCCTATTAGTGGAAAGTGTATGAATGCCATGAATAAAAGATGATATAAAAATCCGATGAAAGATGTAAAATTTCAACCAAAAACCTTATTCTATGTAAACGGAGAATGAATCTCATTTGTTAAGGTATATTCCAAGTTGTAAGATTAAGAAAATCTATTGAATATTAACTGTTATTTTTTTATTTCAATTTATTCCAGTACTAAAATAATAAGGATTTTTAAAAGGTGAGAATTATTTCCAGAAAAACAGTAAAATAAATGTCTTCACTTCAATTTTACTAAGGTGACCTCCTTCATTTGATTATTGAATTCAAATGGAGTGTACCCATTTTTAGAACAGCGTCTTCCTAATCCGGATTGCCAACATCTTCCCAGAATCCGTTAGCTCGGCATCGCAACCTGTTGGCTTATCAACGCCACCTTATTCCATATTCGTTCCTCTTTCGCCCTTCTCAGGAATGTGTGGAACAGCTGCGTCACAGCAGCTGCTGGTTTTGCAAAGAGGCGAATGGGGAGGAGTTCAATATACCGAAGTGACCTTTTAGACATTCCATCACCTGAAATCAGGCCGGCACGTGACTCGACTCCAATATATACATTCATACTCTTGAGTCGCCCCCAGGTATTCGGGAACCAAAATTCCTCTAGCTCCTCATATGGTTGGATTTTCTTCCTGCCATGCATTGGGCGATGCAAGAGGTGATGAGTGTATGTATTGGAGTGTCATCACGGCCGGCTGCCCTGAAATAAATTGGAAAATATAGTGACCTTCGGGTTTAAATTGTTTGCTCTCTATTCAAATCCATTAAAGTCCTAAATACTAATATTTTTATAACTTTTGGGAACAAACTGTAGTCTTTTTGTTTTCATCAACTTGTTCCATTTGGACAGTGTTCCACGCTGGTTTCTAAATCTTGCGCGGGACAAATAACCCAGAATTTCTCCAGATTCTGAAACACACCAATGACAGAGTGGAGTTTAGATATATAATCAGGTCGAAAAAGCAGGAAATTTAATTAAACGATGGCGCAATTGATTGTAATTGAGCCTCTCGGAACAACATTGGGATGTGTCGGGGATCGAAAAACCTCTCGTTTTTGATTCACAGAAGCTTTTACACTGGGCCTCAACCCCCTCCTTCTCCCCATCGCGTCTAATGCACATCATCCTCTTTTTTGCCTGTGACATTTTCACCCTCTTGAGTGAGAGCAGTTGTGATTTTTATTGACAATTCGATTTTCTTTAATATTGAAAATTAGAAATAAATAAAATGCAAGAGCAAAGTGAACAAAACACAACATGCCTATTCCACCAGTGTGAATGGGAATGATACATGTATACAATATCTTATCACAGCTAGTATATCTCACAAGACCCTGGCGATGAGTAGGTTCTCAGCCCAGCCAACGGCTGAAATGCGTTTTCCATGAAGATCAAGCGTTCAATAAGACAGCATGTCAACTACGATATGATTATGTATCGCCACTTCATACACTTTCTTGTTCACAAATTGAGCACGACTTCATGACATTTCAGGTTCATCTAATGAAAAAGGCGCAGCAGTAAAAATGTTTTATTTTTTTCATCTAGTTTCCACTGAAATTTGAAAAGGGGAGAAGTCGAACTCTCTGCTCACTCACTGGGCTTCTTAACTAC
>LJIJ01001710.1:0-37978 GCA_001718145.1 Orchesella cincta
ACGCTTCCGCACATGTACGCATTTCGCATAGAGGATTATTACTGTTACGCCCATTTTAATATGAACATGTAGATCGATCGAGACTAATAAATCACAAGTTTCGATAAGAAGTTGATTATTGCTTTGCTGCATGTGCTGGTAGGTGCGGTGGCAGTAAGTACACGCACGTAGTTAGTTGTTTTGATTACCTTTTTCGTAATTACACCTTCGAAAAAATGAACTTCCGTGCGTAAATTTTAATGCACGTTACGCACAATCCCAATATCAGTGAGTGATGTGTTTTCTTCCTCCAAGAGAAACGTATACGTGGCTAGTGTCAATATATGTATGGCTATTCATCATGTTACTGATTAGATATTGATCTACTGATCATCCCATAAGCCTTGGTCTATTTGCATTAATTTTTTTTGAAAAGCCATTTCAAAATGATTAAGCAGACACTAGTTTATTTTTTATATAATCTTTTATCCTGCGTGATCGGAAGTATTAAGGTGGCTGTAGTAATGTCATTTTATAATATGTAAGATGTTCATGGATTCTCCCTTCAGGTCAAATTTGGAAGATAGCCATAATGGAAACATATCAATGTCATTGTAATTGCTGTATCATCATCTTAATCACAGTCACATCATAGGTATATCAATTCAATCGGGTCACATGCAATGCAATTCGTAATGCACGTAGTCTGTAATAAAAACCAATTGATTATTGTTAAAATTCTCTACTTGGCACATGTTTCTCTTTCTTGGCTTGCCATTGACAAATATTCGTGTTCAAACAAGTGGTCATTTGTTCCACGTGGTATTACCATCACTGATCAAGACGAGATAGAGAGATCGAGATGTGTCATTGTAACTAACGTGTTTGTGAAGCAATGTTGTTACAACTTCTGTTTGCATAAATAAAAATTACCCTCCTCATTGTTATATAGATTGCTACTATCAAATTCATACTATGCACTATTTCGACTGCCGGTCAATTTTCGTCAATTTACAATGTCATTCCAAATTACACACAGTAATAATTGTCAGTAGGCAATTATCTCAAAGTGTGAATGGAATCAATGGAATGAGTGACAGGTGAGAGATATGGATGGGAGATGAGGTTGAAGAAATACACAAGTCACAAAACAGACAATAAACAAGAATCTATTTGAATGGACAATAGGATTAGGCTACAATGGAAAAAATAAGAGCAGCTAGAGTAGTTCTCATCTCATCAAAAGTTTCCTTCCAAAGAGAAGCCCTCCGGTCTTTTCATATCTAAGCGTATAATTTATGTATACGCACATTGACCTTGCATTTCCACATCATCTCACAAAAACACTTTACAACTCAACATTTATTTGCCGCACGCACAAAACGAAACATGCCGATTTCAACAAGAGGAGATACACAATTATAAAATTGCTAGTTCAAAAGCTGTTGTTACCTGTCTGCTTGGCTGTATTTGCATAATATGACTCATAATATGTGCTTCAGAATGCCGATCTAGATGATGATGATGATGACATAAAAACTGTTTTTGTACGTCATATTTATATGAAACAATAGGAGCAGCAACAAAAGGAATCAAGATCAATTTTTTTTACCTTGCCATCCTATACCCACCACTACCTTATTCAGAGAGTTGAATTTGAATAAAAGAACTATTTTCCATCTTTTAAACGGCTTACTACTGCTCTCCTGCTGCACCCATCATTCTATTTCGCTATAATAATGTATTCTTGGCTAATCTTCAGTTTTCTGCTGTATAATCGCTCTGAGAACTTTAGCAAATAGGAAATCCCATAAGAATACATAATCACGTTGTGTTGCGTGATTATTTGGCCCCGCGTGGAAGATTGTATTGGACTATTTTGGATAATCGGATTTGGATCATGAATTTTTATTACTTTGAGAAGGCGCATGACAATGCATCCTGCAACGTATTAAATCGTGTCCTAGCCATCTGCATGCACAGCTTCTGAATACAAGGACATTATTGTTATCTGATTAAATTTTTGAAAACTTGTGCACATGTTGAGTCGTTTGGCTTCGTAATGAGAAAGAATGATGGCAAAAGTTCAAAAATTAATGAACGATATCGTTTAAAGATAAAAAATTAAATTGGACACTTTTCAATGCGTTTTGAAAGTAGATATAAAGAAACGCAACAGTTTTAAAGCAAAACCATTGTGATGGGACTTTGAAGGTGGTCTCTGTATTGTTATAGGTCCAATCTTATCTGCTGAAGCGGTTGCCAGTCATCCTTGATATACTTACAGACAGAGTCTCAATGAATGGGACGATTCTTGCTGGATTCAAATTAAAAGCAGTGAAACGTACGCTTGGAATTAATTGCTTTATTGTTAAACAGTGGTAGTGCACCTGTGTCTCATTAAAGATAGCACACATTATTATTGCCATTTTCATTTTATTAATGTTTTCACCTTGCAGCTTGTTTTTTCACCATGTGTGCTTTTTAGTTAGTTCTTGGTTGGTGTTCTCTCAAAAATGGTTCAGTCCAACCAAACTTAGCAACCTCTTGCTTACATGCTGGGCACGCACTCAAACAATATACCAAATACGAAATGGGATTAAATGGCTTGTTGTAAATTAATGGTCGCACAGCATCATAAACAATCGTTTTACGGTACTTAATATAAATGGTAATCCAACTAGGTAAACATATCCTTCATAAAACTGTGCTCTTGGAAAATGATAATAGAGCGCAACGCAAGTGCTTTCTTTCTCACTACCACAAAAAAAACATCCTCCTCGTCATAACCATCCTGATCTAGTTTCATATTCATGGGAATCGGTCAGTCAGTAAAAAAAAGCTATAAATGAAGAATGTAATAAATCTTTTTATTGACTGATAATTAGCAAAATTTCCAACTCCAACGTTGTTTGCTGATGATATTTTTTTCACAGCTAAACTAAATGAATGAAAAAAATGACAATGAGCCAAAGTGGCAATTGGCAATCAGTCCACTGTAGTTGAGCTTGAATGTACCTGCGTCGTGAATCCAAAAGTCATAATCTATTGAAAATCATTCAATTCATCAGATTTATCGATGCTAAAATGAAAGCCGACTCCTTCGGCTTGCAGGGCCAGTTTTTTCTGCGTAGAAAGAACAACCACATAGCTTCATGGTGTTTTACAACCTCAGTACCATATCAAATTGCCACCTCCAACACAAACACACCCTAACTAACCATAGACTACGTACCTACTACTATTACTACCTACACCATTGCCAGTGTGACAATATCCTAAATTGATTTAATTTATTTGAAGAAGTATACCAATGTATAATATACCTATTGCAAAAATGTCAAGTTCACGATTTCCAAATAAGAAATTTATACACAAATGTTTTAGATTACAAGTTGATGATGATGTTGATAACATTGTATGAAGGAATATAAACAACCATAGTCGGTCAGCCATTATGCAACATGGCTCAAAATATGCGACTGAAATACACGACTGATCGAACATGAACAACTTTACGTACTCGATCAGCTACAAAAGATGATGGCCAATTTAGAAAAAAAAAGTTGTGTTTGTTTTGTTTCGAAATGAGTGCAGTGTAGCAGACTGGTTAGAATTGGAATGCAATTTAAATCATTTCAATCGAATCATTAGTTTGCATATATTTGCTGATAAACTACATTTTAATCCGCTAACCGGTCTGTCCATTCTTCTTCAAGGACAATGAACAGTAATTAAGAGAGCTCATATTATATATGATGACACTCCAGCACAGAGCAGCTAGACAAGAACTAGAGCACTTTCGGCAACGGTTTCTTTGACTGATAAGAATATTATTAATATTATTCTAGCGTTGCAACAGCACAAGGCGATCCTTATCAGTAAACATTCTGCAACGTTGTCCACTTAAATAAAAGCCAATGGGAAGATAACAACAAGATGATGATGATATTATAGTTATTGCACGGGCAATTGTAAACGAATAAAACTAGGTATGCAATTCAAAGTTTCTTGGAAGGTGTTGATTTGATTGGAAGAGAATCAACATTGCTAATTAGTCATTAGCAAGTTGTATTCAGATCATTGATATAAAAATGGAGGTTTATTACTTGTCTGTGCATGGCTCACCTGCAAAAGACATAACTTGGCTGTTTATAGACATTTAGCAAATGCTCAAGATATTACGAATGCATACGCCCCCCGATATTATATTATACTAGTAGAGTAGTGATTAAGTTCCCTTGAGTCATCTGATAAAACTCGTTGAACTGAATTGGAATTTAGAATTATAAAACTTTTTTTGAGACGATGGATGAGGGTTGAGTGAGGGTAATGCTGATTGAGATGAATTAATTTATGGAAATTAATTCAGTGAAGACAAGACCATTTTTATTGCTTGATTGTCCTCTATACAGTATTAAACAAGAGCATTTTCTGATCAACGTTTACTTTCTTGCTTTTGGCTGGGGCAAAGTGACATTCCATTCTTAACTTATCACCTCTGCCATGATGCCATTGGAAATTATTGAGATGCACTTGTACTACATTATAGTAGACTTGAGTTGAGTAATGACTCACTCTCCGCTCTCACACGAACCCTTAATATTGTCATTTATGCTAACGATCATACTGATGATGACGATGATGATAATCGATCACCCATCTAATTTAGGTAAACTCCCTTTCATACATTTTGAATGTCTTCATTTGTCTTTATAATATATGTAGCTTTTTTATGAGCATATTGAAAATCTTGGGGGCACAGTGAGAAACGACAAAACAATAATGAATGAACAATGTTACTCGATTTTTGTTTCAATTTGTTTCTGATATTTGATACGTCCATTTATATACGACCAAGAATTAAATTCACTCAAACAAGCTTTCTTTTCCTAAAAGTGCAGACAGTGAGAAGGTGTTTATTTATGGACTTGAGATTGGCCCATCTGATTGGATTGAAATTACAGACATTTGACAAAAATGTATATTAGTGGTAGGCGATTTCACAAGATCATGGAGATCAAGGAGCGTTGGTTGTTGGCTGAGATGTGGCAGTCGGGTGGTCGACAGTCACCATATTGCATAATTGTGGAGATATCAGTTTCTTTTAATGTACCGACCACCCTTCTAACCACGAAACAATCAATAAATGAATGAATGACTGAAAACCTGAGAATCGATAGCATAATATCAACGACTGCCAACCCCATCCCATGTGTCATCTTAGGCAGTTCTGTTTGTTTTTTTGATATCACACCGACAAGAAGTGAATGAGTTGATTGAGATTTCATGTGATTTCATTTCAAAAATGATAATGACCTGTTATATTTTTAAATTAAAGCCAGGTGATGGACGTGATGAAGATTATGATGACAAATGACGGGCATGCACGCTCCATTGCCATCTTAATGATAAGACGCGCATTGTGTAACAGATTCCTGAACGCTCATGAAATTTCTAGTCTCAAGACTCTATAATCTACTTACCTAAACGGTTATGGAGCGCTTACCAAAAAGTTGGTAAATTTTGTGACAACTCTATTAGGATTAACCTGTTTGATCCCTGGCGTGTTTTAGGTTATTACTGACAAATAAAGTATTTTCTTTAGAAGGAACAATGAACATAAAATCAGCATGTAAAACAGGTGTAATGACACTAAAAATCAGTATTTTTGACAGTGGGGGCAAACCATTATGCATTCTTTGGGTACAAGAACTAAAATGAAAGGTGAAGTTGTTGAATTATAGCATTTACTGCTGCTACTACACCTTGTCAAATGAATTTATTGCTTGTACTCAACTCATAGACTTCTTTTTCTGGCTTCGTGCATTCATTTTCATCTCTCTAGCTCAAGTACTATTACTGCTGAAAATAGATTGTCAACAAATCATAACATTAAGGCTTGACTGATTATGATGAGGTGGTATAAATGCCAAATCCACTCAAGTATTTTCAAATAGTGCAAATGTGCACTGCAATATAGCATTAGTCGTTTGCATTGAAGCCCTTGGTGGTTCTGTTCTGCAACGCAGTTTATGCACAGTCAGTCCCATTCAAAAAGTGCATTTTTAGAACGGGATTGTCCATTTTATTATCTAGTGCAACTGGCACTGACTTTAGAAAAAAATGGTAGCATTGGCATTCTTTGCTTGCCGCAACAGCAGTAAATACAATTATCCGCCCACCGGCAGTCATAAAAATTGTGCGTCATCATCCTCATCATCATACCTCAGAGTAGTCATCATCGCACATTTACATTAACCAAGCAATTATGCTTTACAGCCTTTATGGCACATTTTTGGCCATTATCTTGTGTTCAAACACAAACCATAAATAAATCAAATAAAGGTTGTTTGAATTGAAACCAAAAGTTATATAATCTAGATTCTAAATCAGGACATAATATATTCAAGTTTGCTTTTACTAATGACTAAATTGTAAGCTTAGGAAAGTGCATATAGTAAAACGGATTTCTTGCCTGCTTGCATGTAAATGAATTACAAAAGAATAAGAGGAAAGGAAACAAGCTGAAAAGACGCCCAAAGTGGTTAAGATGATTATGGTAGTCCTCGGGAGCAATTGATCTCATTACGTCGCTAGTAGTATAGTATCATATCGCACTCTTGTGGCACCCCACACTTTACATAATCATTTATGGTTGTGTGAGGTCTGAGGTTCTCAAATGTTTTTGTCTTCTTCTTCTCTTGTCTCAGCGATTAGATAATTTCAGAGTAAATTTGCACATTTTTTGTGTGACTTTATTCGAGGCTTATGAGGAATGTGATGAATAGAACAAAATGGTTTGTATTAATAAGTATCACTTTCAGGTAGGTCAATAAGACGGCTCTCTTCATTTGCACCTTTGGGAATGCAAATAGTTGGCGTGCATTGTGTTTATGAGCTCATTTAAAATTTAAAAAAGCTTTAATTTTTTTCTTTCTCTATGTATTTATCACAGGGATAATTATATATCACAGGACGTGTCAACCTTCAATGACCAACGGAAAGGTTAAGTTTGAAGCACATAATGATCTGTAAACAGCTCTCATTACATTAAGAGGGGTGGGCACAGATGCATCATACTATCGCGAAAATTATTCAATTCAAATGCGCCCAATAATTTGTTTTTTTTGCATGTTGCTGAATTTATAATATCTGCACATACGGTGTGTGCGAAAAATGTAAGTTGGGAGCCAGCCTGACAGTGATTAGTTTATTGTTGACACATCAATCATTCTCAAGATAAAAAGGGATGTCCACGAACGCCACCACGACAGCAGCAGTAGGGAGGGAGACGAAATGAGAACCAATTTTTTATCCGTCGACTCTGGTTGACAAAACCAAACTATACCGGTTTAAATGAGTAACGTTACAAATACAAAGGTCGCTTGTTTTTAACATATAGCTTATTTATGTAAAATTGATATTCAATCAGAACAAAACGGTTACACATTTAAAGGTAGACTACTACTAGTCTAGGGTAGTTAGAGTTATGTTGTGGTAGTTTCTGAGAATAATGTGACATAGATTGTTTTTCAATTTTCATTCATTCCCTGATTTCAAAACATGGTCACATGCTATGATGGCCTTAAATGTCAAATATTTCATCAAGAAGAGCGTCATTTGATGTCATAAAATGGAGCAAAAACTCAAATAAATTATCCATTGGTTGCTAAATATTGATGATGCCCAATTTGACGTGTGTTTACGTTTGCGAATTTGATTACATATTATTGGAAGTGGACCTTCAGACTAATGAATTATTGAATAAACTATAACGCTTGATTCGGAAACCTTTTATTGAACATTCATTTATTTTCCACTGCAAGTTCGGAATGTCCAACTAACTGTACTTTGCTTTTTGCTTCACGTGGAAATGGCATGACCGAAGACCGAATGTCTTTGGTGTCATTCTAATTATAAGTCATGTCCTCTTTTGTATCGATATAATAAGAACTGTCTGGCGACTTTGACTGGTAAAATGGTTATGGCATGGCTGCAAAGCTACATAATAAACATCCATCTGAAATATCTATCGGTCATTGATAACATCTTCAGATTAGTGCCATTGACTTGAATTAAATTGGTGATAAAGAACCATCTCGTTTTCTTATTTTTTATTTCTTGTTTGTTGGCTACTGGTGTTCATTTTAAGATAAATTGCAAGTTTTACAACTTTTATACACATTGTCAAAAGTTGCCCCAATATATGCTTTTAAGACTTGCATAAGTATAGTGCATCATCTCATTATCATAATGTGGCCAGCAAATCAATGATCAATGATATAGAACTTGAGCAAGTCGCTCTTTGAATAAATTAACTGATTAATTATGTGCTTTAGCTACTTTTCACGAACAAGGAATCCATCCTATAAAAGCTTGCGCGTTATGGTTTTATGACTTGATTGTAATAGGTGCGAATTTCCATTGTTGAGCTAAACATTTTAATGAATTGGTTTTGTCATTAGAAAAAAATCTACACAAGGATGATTCATGAATTGAAGAATTACTTATTCCACATCCCCCGTCTAGTTCTTTTAGCTTTCGGCACTATTTCGAGATGGCTTTGACCCAAATATTATTAGCTCTACCTCTACTCCAATTTTTATCCTGTTTTATACTAGAGTTTGAGTTATATACCCATTATGTGCTTTAGTAGGCAAACAAATCGATAATCAGACAAAATCACTTCAGGTGTATTCTTTTCCTAGATTAGTGTGGCTGGTCGTATATCATATTTTTTAAACAAGAACTACCGTGTAGGTAGTAGGTAGCGTTAACACGGCTTGTGCCACGTTACTTAATTAGTCATTTCAAATGCGTCACAGAAAATCAACTAGATAATTAAGAGTTCATATAGTCCCCGGAGCATTTTTAATGATATGTATACTTGCTTAAAGTATGCTGTGTAGGAATATCTCAACATGAATGATAAGCATTAATCATTTTTCATAACTTTCTTCGTAAGGCTCATTGACAAATGTTCAAGTTTGCCAAATGCATGTAAATTAAATACGTCCTTTGTCAGCAGCATGATGATGTTGAGTATTGATATTGTTAACTAATTAATTTTAATTTTAGCTTGTAAATAATTATCAAGCAAGTACGCAAAAGCAATCCTTGCAGAGTAATTAACTACCTAAAACCGTTTATGATACAAATCTTGATAAGGTTCCTGTTATGTTGTGCAAATTAACAAAGTGTGTCTTTTCCATCAAATTATGCAGAGTTGGAGGAAGTTCGTATATTTGCTGTTCTGAATGTGACTGACTTCTTTACGCTTTATGGTAGGCGTTCATGCTTCAACGTTATATTTGGAGCAAAGGTCGAGACGTACGGGTAGAGTAGAGGTATCTATACTATTCAAATACTCATAATGTAAATTATTGACTGATGTATTGAAGATAACCTACTAGCATAATGGCCATGTACGTGGGCGCTAGTTTGTATGAATAATAATAATAATAATAATAATAATACTACGTATGCATATAGGACGGAATGAACTGCATATTATATGAATTGCTGCTTACTAAAACTACACTTGTACGATCATAAAAACTCAAACTGGAACACCCAGAGCTTTGTGGATTAGACAGAGTTTAAACTACACCAACTTAACCCAAAGCTAACTAATACTAATCTACGATCCAAATGCACATTGCAATACATGGTCGTAATTGTAGTTTCCTTGTTTAGCGAGAAGGCTAGCAATATATGCGTTGTCTGTTTAAGTAATCTTGCTTAAACCATGCAAGACTGCAAAAAGTTATACACGTTTAAAGCATCTTCAATATTTAAGCATTATACCAGTCACGTCAGAAGCACAAGTCCATTGAGAATATGCATTTTTATAGTTAATGAAAAATACCCAGATATTGAGATATATCCTTGAATCAACAAGAAGAACCGCAAATTATATGCATGAGTTATTGCGTAAAAAGTACATAAGGATAAGGAAATATACCTAAGTCATAGACATAGGCATATTAGGCATATTTGCTGGGTGGTGCAAAAGTAGGATATTGGTAACCTTGTTTTTGTGTATTGCATGCATGCATGATACATGCTTTGTTGATGGTCATATGATGTGATATGTTTGCAAAGTACATACTTTTGTGTTTGAATAGGGACAAGGTGAATAGTATAATGGAACAGGGAGGAAACACTAGTTTTTATAAATATTGTAATTCACAATTCGCAACATATTGTCGGATACGTGGTTTGTGACATGTTGGAGATTGACTAATCCTCAGAAATTCTGAGTCAGAATATCAATCAGTTCCAGCTTTTGCAAATTGAAACGAGAAACGAGGAACCATTTTTAACACAAGAAATTAACACAAACCTGTTTTAAAACCTATTGGACCTCCTATTGAGTGTTTGGAACTATTTTAATTTTTAACTGGGATCACTAAAAATGTTCAATTACAGTGAAACGACTTGAGTGTCAAGGGGAAATGGATAACGTAATAAAGGACTAGAAACTAGAAAGGTACGCTTATCGAAACTTCATTCATTATCATTGAAAAAGGAGTTTTATAATATTTATAATATTAACTCGTTTCTTATTGTTCTAGGAAAGATTCCATTCCCCAACAGCGATCATGATCCACTTTTAAGCTCAACATGGAGGTGGAGACGGATTCACAAATTTCTTCCAATTCCAAACTCACCATTTCTCTAATTTCCTCCCTTGTCCTCCTAGTCTTTCTCTATCCTTGGCTAATTGCCGTCAGTACAATATTTTTCATCTTGGGCTTTTCATGTTTGGAACATGTGGATAAATTTGTAAAAGCCTCGATCTCATCAGGACGGTTTGGAACTCATGCCCAAGCCTACTTCAAGGACTACTTGACACTAGAAAGTATTTTTGGTTATCACAAGAATGTAAAACAAGAGGTCACAGCGGATCCGCTCAGTGAATATCTACAAGAATCTCAAAAGTCTGCGCAAAATTTGCAACAGCAAGACCTACGCAATGCGACACAAGGACTATTATTATCTTCATCATCATATCCATCCCTTTCCATTCCTGTTGTTCGGAGTTCCAGTAACAAATCCTCTCCAGAGAAAATCAGGTCCTTAGAATCTCCGAGGAGTTTATCCGCAGCTTCCTCCCGAAGAGTCAGTGAAGATGTTCCAGATTTGATTATTCAGCATCCGCGTAGAAAAACTCCGTCACCAAGCAAGTCATCCACTGCAGCTTCAACTCCATCCCCTTCCATAACATTAAATCCGGAAATTGTAGCTCTCAGGGCGGACCAAGATTTTAAAGTTCCAAAGCGGGTTGACAATGCATTTGGTCGGCTGTGTACCAACATTTTAAATTATTACATTAGTCCGTCATGGGCTCCTTATGAAACTCGTAGGCAACTCAGAGTGTGTTTTAAACAACTTCTCACCACAGTTGGAGAGTCAATCAACAGGAAATTAATTTGCAGCAATACCAACTCTCCAACTAAATTCACAAGAGAGAAATTAATCCCCTTGTTTTTGTTCTACGCAGATAAAACACTAAAGCGTGGGCTAACGAGTGAAGAGCCCATTATTTCTGCAGCGGGGCGAAGCCGGCTGGTACTCAAAATCAGAAAGTTTTGTCGCCAGATTTTTGAAAAGTTTTTGAATAGGGATGATCGAAATTGTAAACTGTGGAGGGAATTGTGTATTGCTGTTTTGGCTGATGGTGTCTTGGTAAACGTGATAAACTTGGGAAAGGATAAGTTGCCAGAGCTGTTGGAGGATTTAGTGACAAATTACAAAAAATCTAGAAACTCTGGACAGTCTAGAGGAAATTTGCATGATGACGTTATCTTGACAGAAGAATCTCATCCACCGCAAGAATATCAGAATCCTCTAGATCTTACATCTAAAGACGAACTTGCCCGAATCTCATCCGAAAATGGAATCGCCACCAATAAAACACCGATGATAGACAAGGCTCCATTTCTTCTTGACAGTTTTCTTGACCCACCGTACAATCTGGAGAAACCTGACGTTATTGTCTCAAGATGGAGACCGACCTTGAAAGATATTGTCTCAGAGACAGATTTGCTTTATCCATTAATTCAATTCATGAAACATGTTGGAGGACAGCAATCCTTGGCATACCTGCAAGGCGTACTAGATGACTTTCCTGGTGATGGGGACCCGTACTGCAGAAGAATGTTGGAACTGGAGTATTTGCCTGGGTTTTGTCGCTCTAGCTTGCTGCTTGAAACAATGGGACTCAGTCGAGTGGAGATGGCATTGGAAGTTGGTGCAGATCCAATGAGCAGGTATGTTTTAGAAGATAACAAGTAATATGGACATTTTATGGGCTTATGAATTAATAACGAACGTATTTTGTAATTTGCAGGCGTAATAGCTCTACGTGGCAAGCAGGACACGCTAGGTCAGCATCTTATGGTGGCCCAACAAGCAGTTTTCGTGAATTTTTGAAAATTGAACAAGGAATTGTTGACGGTTTACCCCTGACGGAAAGTGGTCATCAAAATAGTACACCTGTACCGGAGCAACCTCAAACTGGAGCAGCAAGTACTACTGCTACATTACCCGGGGCAGTAGCAATTGAGCCCAACCTAGCGTTTAAAAGACGCCCGCATCTTGAAATGTATATAGCAAAGTTTCTCAAATCAACAACGAAATCGTGGAAACAGTATTATGATCCGTTAGGAAACGACAGTTACGAACTTGCTAAAAGAGAAGGGATTGATGCAAAGTCGTATGAAGAGTGGGATCATTCTGATGTCCATTCCAGGGTTCGCATTGAAGCTACAACATCTGATATATATGACGAATTGGTTGATTTAGGTAATAAAAAAATTTAAAACTATAATATTACATAGCAGTGCAGTCCTAATAATAATAATAATAATAATAATAATAATAGTTAATATATTTATATTTTTGCATTTCAGTGACATCTTCAATGCGGAACTGTCCAATAGCTAGTCCGTTCTTGTCGGGTCTAGCAAATTTTCTCAAACCTTATTTGATGCCTGTATTTAACGATCAGTTGGATCAAAACTTGTCAGAAATACTTTCTGTGGATTTGTTAGTTTCCGTTGTTGACTTGATTGCCAGTGTGTTTGAAGAACCAAGTGATGAAAGTTTTTCAAATGGAAATTGCGAGTCACAGGATGTTCCTACCTCATCTGCTCACTCTTCGCCTGCAAATGCAACTCAAGAAGATAAGGATAGTCATCATCATCATGCATCCTGTACCACATGTGATCAAAATATTAAGTCGAGTATTCAGTCATTCCTTACTTATCTTTTAGATAGTTTTATTGTTAAAATGATCGATTTGGATTATTTTGTTAAATCTTGTAGAAAGAATAGGGACTATATTTTTTTGTTTTTCGTTGATGTTCTTGACGTGCTTGTACGTGAAATTGTTGAAGAATAAAAAATAATAATGTGATCGTAATGAACGAAATTGTATTTACACGAAAGCCTCACATCTATAAACGAGTTTGGATTTTATTACATAGTTTACATAGTATCACACTTTACAATATTACAACGGTCATTTTCATTTATGATAAGGCATGAGGCAACAAAAAAAGGATAACAAACCTTATAAAATGACAACTGATACTTAAAAATTATAAATAACTGATCGCTACAGCAAAAACACTGTATAATATATAAAAATGCAAAACCTTTTCATAAGTTACAACATAACCAAATTGTAAAAGACTTAAAATGTAAGAAAGTCTAAAATCCATTCTTGTCTTTTCATTGCAAAATGCTGAATGTTGTCTTAAACTTGATTGACAGAAATTACAATACTGTTTGAACTATTATTACTATACGAAAGCATTTTTTGTGTGTACGTGACACTAACGTTACTTTATAGATAACATAATGTGCTTTCCAAGATTTATATACTTACTTAAAATTATCTTTTAAATACGAAAATATTTGAAATGCGGACATTGAGGTCATGCTTTTGTCAGTCCTACATCCAGATTCTCAGCCGATTCGATGTCATAAATTTGTTTTAAACGCGACATTAGTTAATATTAATGATATGCTGCATAAGAAAACGAAAATTTGCTGTGAACAATAATTATTGCAAACATTTGAAGGCAAGAGCAAAAGTGTCTTTAAAAAACCATGATATGGAATATTGAGTTACACACTAAATTTGGCCATCATCATCCCCACAGCATTAACATCGTCCTCTCCAGAGGAATGGTCTGAAATGTTATCCAACATTCTTGTAATATTACGAGGCTTCTTTCCCCCGCTGGACGACGGCGATGAAGTGCACAAGCGTATGGTAGACTTAACAGATGACGGACTTTTGACAAGTGACGGAGAAAATGCGAGAATTGGAGATGAGCGACCATCTGAGATTCTTTTTGGCAGGCTGTTTCGAATAGGATGAAGGCCTGGCTCAGGAGTTACTTTTCCAGCAGCCTCATCATCTTCCTCTTCGTTCATCTCCTCTTGTGGTACTATTTCAAGGTCATCATCGTCCAACAGCTCTGAAATTGGAGAAATGTTTCCAAAGTCACGTCTCACTTTCTCTGGTGAAGTGGCAATGATTTCTGGTTCCTCAGGCTCCTCCACCTTTACAGGCGACAATGGTGGCCTCCCTAAAGTCAAGGTTATCCCCTCATCTTCTTCAATTTCTTCGACAACAGCCTCTACTGAAACTGAAATGTCTTCAAAATCTAGGTGAACATTGGAGTTGGTTTCTACTTCCATGTTGTTTGACTATAAATGGTAAAATCATTTTCATTGGGTTACGGCCATTTCAATATTCAATACAGAATAGTTAATCTTCATAGTAAAACTTACTCAGCTCAGGTTGAAAGATCAAATCAAATTAGTGATGCTGACTATTGACTGCTAGCTAGCAAACAAGATCAAACGGGAATCTGCAAACAAACAAGCAAAGCAAGACTTATGAATTAATCAAAGTAAACTTGGGTTGGATAAAATTAGATAAGACTTGTGTGAGCCGCTAACTCACTAACTGACTTACCAAACAAAAAGCTATTAAAGGCTGCTGCATCCAAAAAACGATCCGGAAATAGATGTGATTGATTATGAAAATGATTACAAATTTCAAAACAAAAGCCGGACGACAACAAATCACAAATTTATTACTTTCACATCCTCACCCCTCGGTTCAAGCTCTATTTATTGTTTAACATGAGTAAATTCGTAAAATGTCAATAAGCACTTTTTATGGAAACAATGCAATGTGCAAAAGGAAGGACGAAAGATGCATAAAAACTCCATAAACATTTCCATACACCCAAATGTACATAAAGCTAAAGAACAAGGGAAAAAGCACGCGCCGGCTCGGGACAATCAATGCTTTTACTCGCAAGTCACCCTCCTTTTCTCTTTGTTCATCCAGTAGCCTGTCTTGACGTTTCATCATTGTTGTCAAATATCGATTGTCTTCGACCGACATCTCGCCAGCTTGTTTCCATCTTCATAAAATATTAGAAGCATTACAATTCGTATTTAAACAAATATATATTTCTCACCACCAAGTTAACTTTTTCTTCTTCCTCTCCACCACTTCGGAACGCAACTGAATTCATCTTGTTGAGTTTCTGGAATGAATCAGTTTTTCATCTTCTGCAGCCCAAACAAACCATCTTATGTATGTCAAGTTTATGCATGACAATCATCATTAAAAATTATTAATTGTATTTTGTTGTGTGGTGCAGCCTGCAACTGACTAAATGTGGACCACGACGTCAGGTCCCAATGAGAAATTACTTTGACAAAATGAAGGAATTCTTGTTGTAAGTTGCAAGTGATAAGTTTGTCTACTGATTCTGGCTGACAATGAATCCTTTTGTGAAGAAGAAAAAATTTAATACGAAAAGTCACTCAAAACACGATACTCAATAGTTACTGGCCATTCTATTCTTCTTTATCATCCATCCAAACTAAACTAACTGTAAGTACTGCAACTTTGCAAACCAATCTGTTCAATATTATATATCATTTCTTCACTCATCATGATGTGATGGCCTTCCTTAGAGGAAAATTGGGAGTTTCCTGACCCGTTTATTTTTTCAAGACGTACTAACGTGGTAGTAGTACAAAAGTCATCGTCATGATCATTCTCTCTCTAGCTTCTGTTATGACGAAGAATGGAGTTGATATATTTATGTATCAACAGCAGCAACGCCTGCCTCCAACTCCATCACGTCATTCTCTAATATGCACCTGTCTCTGAGGAATGCAACTTTCATTGAGGATAATGTATTGACGATATCATATCACACCCAATATACCTAACTAACTATATACATTCATATAAACAACATAACTGCTGAACAATGCAGAATGAAGTGCATAATATTAATATTATGTATGCGTAACACCTGTCACCTTTCCGTTTTCATTTTCATGCATGAATGAATGCACTACTGTTACCGTTTCGTTGTTAAATTGCATTGACCGTTTGCACGTACACAAACAAAAGTTGAAAAGGGGTTATGCAATAATAGAGCTGCTCTATAGAGCTCTTATCTTCTTTTCAAATGCAACTACTTAATTCATCTCATTCTATTTGCCAAAAGAGACAAAGCAAAGGCAAAGCCCACGTCATATAATATTGAATATCATCCATCTATACATCCATCGAACCCAATGCCACTGTCAGTCTGATGATGATTTGTCTGAGCTGAGGCTATGCATGCACAAGTGCATTATTAGCACTATTTAAAAACTCAAACAATATAATTATTTGACAACTCCATTTACATATGTAAACAATATGAATAATTAAACAATAATTTTCACCCTATTGTCAATCGCATTGTCTTTTCAAGATTCGTAAATGCAAATACAAAACACACCACTGACATTGTAAATTGGGGTGTGTGTATTTCGTTTCAGTCTTTCGGTATATTGTTCTCTGTTATGAGACGAAGACAAGTTGAAATGAGGTGTCGAATCGAATTTCATCCATCTCAAGTTCATGGTGAGATATGTGCATGTAAATGACATGTTTGACTTGATATCAAAAATATTTTTATGCACATGACATGCCATGGCATGGCACTTTTTTTTTAGATCGTACAAAAAAGGTTTTTTGTAAAATGTCAAATGTCTTAGTTTGCTCCACTTTTTCAAGTTCCTTACAAGAGTTTCACCTTTCATTAAGCAACAAAGTTTTCATAGAACATGGGAATGAGCATGAATAATGAAAGGGAAGTTATTTCATTTAACAATGCACACTTATCTTAACGGCAATGGCACTGGCACAGCCGGTGGGTGAAGTCATACATATATGTGATATGGACAATGTGTGTTGATGCATATTATCTAATCCAATCTTTGCATACAATCCTAAATAATCAAAAGATGTATAAGAGTATCAAAATGATATTATGATGGTTGTAAATTAAGAAAAATGGCAATGCAACTGGTAAGTACTGGTAGCAAGTGCTAGTGTGGTGGAATGTGTTTGTAGAAATGTATGCTAATAGCATTTTGGGTGTTCTATATAATCTTCTATGATGATCACTTGGGCTGTGATATGATCTGTATCAATTTTTCAAGTAAAAGTAATTTCGGCTTGGGGTTTGGGTAAAAGTAAAAAATGACAATGTGCTCAACGTGGGCACAAGCCTTTACTATAAATACAAAGGGAATTGTTGAGGAGAGTATTCAGTGTTCAGCGGTCCTTAGCCGAGTGAATTACAAAGCACCTTTTGAGCAACATTCTCAACCAGTTTTAAGTGAATTTCATAACAAACAATCAAAATCAAAATGAATAAGGTGAAAAACAGTTTTTATTGTCTTCTTTTTTTGTGGCTGAATAATGGACTACCAGCAGTTGGTTTGTGGACAAACTAATAAATTTACTCTTTATATATATATTTGCAGTTTATCGCTGTTCTCGCTTTGGCCTCTGTGGCCTCTGCTGCACCAGGAGCTCCAATTGGATATAATGGATATGCTGCTCAAGTAAGAAAACATTACATAATACAATCTTTAAATAGTATCCAAACAAAGGAACAAAACTAATTGCTCATTTCCTTTAAAGGCTTACGCTCAACCTCTGGCCTATGCTCAGCCAATTGCCAAGGCTGTAGCTGTTCGTCAAGAGCCTTATGACCCTCATCCACAATACAACTACGGATACTCAGTTTCTGATGCCCTCACCGGAGACTCCAAGACTGCCCATGAAACCCGCGACGGAGATGTCGTCCAAGGACAGTACTCCCTTGTTGAGCCAGACGGTTCCATCAGAACTGTGACCTACACTGCCGATCCAGTCAATGGATTCAACGCTGTCGTCGATCGTCAAGCTCCAGGAGTTGCTGTCGCTAAGGTCGCTCACGCACCTGTCGCCCATGCTGTCGCCCATGCTCCAGCTTATGCCGGTTATGGTGGTCAAATCCTCGGTTAAAACATAACTGAGTTTAAGTAGCTAATTTAAATTAATTTGAAAATTCCTTGTTGACCCTTTTACCATTATATTCTTGTTTTTCCCCATTATTAATTTAAATGTTTCGGAATCAAATGCTCTTGTTAAATTGTGTGTGAAATTGATGTTCCCCCTGTATGTACTCATGTGTGTTCCAGCATTGATATGTGCTGAGAATTAAAAAATAGAAAATTGATAATTATATACAACTTGACAAAGTCATATTTATTTTTTATCTCTCATTTGTTACTTTTATCCAATGCATCAATAATATATTACTCACCAGAAAGCCATTTTGCATTTAACAAATACCATAGCCAATTTGTACAAGTGGTCTGCTTGTCCAACGACATTTACGAATTATGACAATCGTGGTTTATCTCATTTTATGCCAAAAGTTCTGGAAAAGGTATTGGCAGTAGAGTTAGCCTACTGCATCGTCATTGTTCATCTTATTATGCTTATACCAACTGTCCGGCACTTTTAATGTCATGCGCTCTTCCACGTTCTCTCGTTTCATAATACTTAGGCTGGGCCTGACCTTGGGCTTTGGCACTAACGAAGGTAAGCCTGGCTTTTTTTTACTTTAACACAGCTGAAATTCATGCATGCATTGTGTTGGTTAATATGTATTTTGCATACATTATACCAGGTATTCGCAATGCATACGCAAGTGAATGTACCTGGGTTTATCAACATTTCGTCACTATAAAGTATTTATGCCACAATCAATTCAATGCTTCTCGTGTTCACACAGTACAGTAAAATCACTGGACAAAAAATTTAGTTATTAAAATGGCTACCTTACAAACAGTTACATTTCAAAATGGTCAAAAAATGCCACTTGTTGGACTGGGTGAGTACTTTTCTTCTGAATTTTATTCAGCTTTGAAACCTTTTAATAATACAACTTTATTATTGCAGGAACTTACCTAGCTTCCAACGAGGAAGAGTTGGAAACTGCAGTAAATGCTGCATTACAAGCTGGATATAGACACATAGATACAGCTTACATGTACGCTAATGAGCATGTCATTGGAAGAGTGTTAAAGCAATGGCTTGACTCGGGAAAATTAAAAAGGGAAGAGTTGTTCATCGTAACAAAGGTATGATTCCATTAAGACATGGACATAACGAAAAGAACTGGCATGGATTTGTTTGATTGATTTTTTACGTTCATTATATTTAAGCTGCCTCCAATTGGAATGACACCAGAGAAAGTCTCTCTCTTTCTCAAGAAATCACTTGAAAGTTTGCAACTAACCTATGTGGATCTTTATGTGATTCACGTGCCATTTGGGCTTCAATTTGTGGATGAAGACACTCGTTTTCCCATGAAAGATGGAGAAGGAATGTTTGACCATTCCACCGATTTGGAGGCAGTGTGGAAAGCATTGGAAGTTGAAGTTGATGCTGGACGAGTGAAATCATTGGGAATTTCCAATTTCAATGAGGAGCAGGCTCAAAGAATTGTTAACATTGCCAGGCACAAGCCAATGAATCATCAGTATGAGACTCACGCCTATTTCCAGCAGAAAGCATTGAGGGAAACCAATCAAAAACTTGGAATTACCGTTTGTGCATATGCCCCTTTTGCAAGTCCAGGGCGCAAAGTCTTTTATGACTCCAAAGGAATGTAAGTAATACAAATGCACATGTCATGTAGTCATGTATGCTTTTGGAAGTTGAATTGAATTAATATTATTAATATGCCAAATTATAGAAAATTTGAGTCGAATGGTTTGCTGGACGATCCGGTTGTTGCAAAAATCGCCAAAAAGTACAACAAAACTACAGCACAGATATTATTGCGCTTTTTAACCCAACAAGGAGTTGTGGTCATTCCAAAGAGTGTAACTCCTGCCCGTATCCAGCAGAATATACAAGTAAGAAAATGTTGAAAGATTTGAATATTTTCATGCATTATGAATGGAGGACTTGACTTGAGATTTAAATACACGATAGATTTTCGATATCGAACTTACTCCAGAAGAAATGAAAGAGTTAGAGGAATTAGAAAAGGGTTCTGCTGGAAGGACTTTTGACTTCCATGTGTTTCGAGGGTAAGTTCTTGGAGAGTATATATTAATAGTTAATGTTTTTCATTTCAATCCTCTACGAAAAGTTTGATTTTTTAGAGCTCAAAAGCATCCAGAGTATCCTTTCAAAACTGAGTAAGCGAAATGGAAAGTCTACTAGGGTGAATACTAAAGTGCCTGTGCCTTCTCGGTGGAAGTTAAAAATATAAGCATTTTTAATAAAATTCATGTTGATTTATATTGATAACTTGATTAAGCAAAAGTTCTTAATAAACAGAGATGCATCTATTGGGGTATTGGTATTTTAACATCACTAAACATCTACATGATGTAGACTACATCTCATTCGCATTCCACAGCATATTATCGTCTTGTGCATGTCCTGCAAAAACATTCATTGAAAAGCTGAGTAGCTTACCTTGGCTTGAAAACATGAAGCTATGACTAGCTGATTGAAGCTACACATTCATTCGTTATACACTTGTTACGTTGATGATACTACAGGACAGTCATAATGATCATAATACATTCAACATTATTACTGCAACCTGCAATGCTGTTCAAATGTCAACCTATTGTGTGTTTGTAAATACAAGATTTATTTGAGCTCTCACATCCCATCACATCAACGGGTAACATCAAAAATTAAAACACATAATACCAAACCAAAAATTTGTTAAAGGAATAAAATAAATTTCGAAATGGCTGAAACTATCACGCTGCAAAATGGAATCAAAATGCCACTTGTTGGACTAGGTACATTTCTTCGTGAGTATACATTCTGACATTGCAATTATGTCATCCCGAACGAAAGTACATTTATTGTGTTTGAAAATGTTTTTACAGGAACATCGCAAGCAACTAACGAGCTGGAAGTAGCACTGAATGTAGCTCTTGAAGAAGGTTGCAGACTCATTGATACCGCCTACTTGTACGCAAATGAGCACATTATTGGAAAAGTACTGAGACAATGGCTGGATACCGGAAGATTAAAAAGGGAAGACTTATTCATCGTTACAAAAGTGAGCACACTACCATTCACACTACTTGATTAACTTTGGATGACTGACAACTGAATTCCTTTACATTTTATATTATACAGCTTCCTCCGACGGGAATGAGACCTGAGAAAGCATCTCACTTTCTAACAAAGTCTCTTGAAAGTCTACAACTAACTTATGTAGATCTTTACCTTGTCCATCTTCCATTTGGGCTTCAATATCTAGATGATGAAACACGCATTCCAGTTAAGGATGGTGAAGCATTACTAGATCTGGACTCAGATTTGGAAGCAGTTTGGAAAGCGTTAGAAATAGAAGTAGATGCTGGACGGGTGAAATCATTAGGGATATCCAATTTTAGCGGAGAACAGGCACAAAGGATTGTTAACATTGCCAAACACCAGCCAGTAAATCATCAATTTGAACTGCATGCATATTTTCAACAGAAATCCTTGAGGGAAGCTAATAAAAATCTTGGAATTAATGTTTGCGCATATGCTCCTTTGGGTAGTCCAGGACGCACAGCTAAATATGAAGCCAAAGGAGTGTGAGATATGATATTATCCATTAAGATTTCGTTACATGCTTAATCTGAGGTTTTAAACATGGTTGCTCGAAGCTTTCATAGAAGCACAAATCCTATAATTTGCTTTTTTAACAGAAAATTTGAGCCAAATGGTCTGCTGGAGGACCCCGTTGTAGCGAGAATTGCCACGAAATATGATAAAACCCCGGCTCAGATTTTACTAAGATTTTTAACTCAGCAAGGAATTGCGGTTATTCCAAAGAGCGTAACTCCTGCACGTATTCGGCAGAATCTACAGGTGTAAAATAACGAGTTTAGACTTTTAGAGTACTGTATGTATGTACAGCTCCACGCATGATGACAATTTTTATCCTGCAATTAAATGTAATAATACTAATTTTTTATAATTTAACTCGAAGTAATATGGCTTTCGTATCATCTTTTTTCCTTGCAGATATTCAATATTAGTCTTACTCCAGAGGAAATGGAAGAACTTGAAGCTCTAGACAAGGGACTAACTGGAAGGACATTTGATTTTAAACTTATTCCAGGGTAAGACGTCAAATACGTGTACCTTTCATGTTCTCATGATTCATCCTTATATTATATGCATCATTAAATTAATAATTTTCCAGGGCTAGCAAGCATCCAGAGTATCCATTTAAAGTTAAGTATTAAGAAACTTATGTATAGTTAACTTTTATTAACATGGTGCTTTCATAAAAAGTAATAAAATATAATTTTGTCATTCTATAAAGAAAATAAATTATATACACGTAGTGTACACACAGAAGAAGGTGAGAAACTCCACATGCAAATATTTTAAATACAAAGGATTTAAGTTCTTTGGTTAAATATAATCCACCTTTACCACTAACCCTATCCCACTTCATCACTGCCTAGTCTCGGCTAGCACGGATATAATAATAGGGATGTTGATCAGTTGATGTAAAAGTAAAAATCGTATGAAATGGTTCAGTTGAATTCAGATATTGAAAATACTCCAGTTCACTTTGATACTTTAGATAGTCTACGTTTGCAACCGGTGCGTTTGATTTGACAGCGTAATTTGACAGCAATTGAGCGCCTACAGGGACAAACAAACAATATTTAGATTTCTGTTCCATTAATTTCTAGTTATTTTGTTTATGATTACCGATTTTCATGAAGAAGTCTATACTGCCCCCAATCTCTGGTCATTGCAAAAATGTGTTTCTGGGAATGCTGGTCCTGTTTAATGCAATTTGAACAAATAAACAGTCGGCACAAGTCAGGCATCTGTAAAGACGCTCACATATCGTCGTTTTCTTGCTGCATTTCTCACAAGTGAAATCCTTACTGGTGGTAATTTCGGAAGCATCCTCTGAAACGAAAGCAATTTGACCGATGGACATTGTTGCAAATGTGTAGATAGAAACCATTGACATTGAAAAGGTGTATCAAATATTTGTATGATAATTTTTACCATCCATGGGGTCCGCCTCCTTGTTGAGCAGTTTTGGTGTTTTTGAAGCTGCCCTGTTGTTCAATATTTTTATGAATGTGCTAATTATTTTAAATACGCTGAAAATGATAATAATTATTACATTACCTATCCTGCCACCGAACAAGGTCTTTGTTTTGAACTGCATTACGAATGAGAACAAAGATATGGTGATCATGATGACCGCCTTGTTGAACACAGTTTGAGCACAAGTCATAGTCAGCACACTGGGTACATTTGTATCGGATCCCATGGATAGGTTCTAGATTGCAACTGTCACAAAACACATTCACCGGGTCTTGGAAAATGTATTCACCGGGTAATGGAGTCTGGCTTTGACTATTGAATGAGGATGTGCTTGGGATTGGAGCTCGGTCAAGTGCCAATGTTTGAGATCTTGAAGCGCCAAATCATCAACTAAAGTACCAAATCGTCATATAAAAGCTTTTTTTAACACGATCATTGGTTTTTTTAAAGTTATTACTACTGACCATTAGTTTGTGGAGTGTTCAATTTGGAACGCTTCCTGCGTGAACCAAAGACGCTTGTTTGCACGAGCTCTCCGCTCTCAATTTTCACTTTAGGCTCGTTCCGTTGGGTGAGAGTGACCTCAAATACGACATCTCTTCCTCCTTCAGTCTCGCTTAGATAATGCTGTGTCAGGAATGAAGTGCTTACTTTCCAAGGTATCCCATCTTCTAAAAAGGATTTCGCTTGCTGAATGTGGACAGCTGGAAGTGTCAATTTGAAATCTGGAACCTGACAAAATGAATAAGTATCCATATACTGCAATTCTTCAAATGGGGAAGGCAAGGTATATTATACATTTTATCTGTTCTTACATCATCGGTAACACTTTTAAGAGAGAAGTCGGCAAACAGATTCAGGACATTGTTAGCTTGCTCGTCAGCCCACAGTAACACGCACATCAATGATGTCAAATTTTCCTTAGCGTTGGTGGATGAAAGAATGAGAAAAAGTGGGCCAGTTTCGTTGTTTTCATAATTGATAAGAACAGGACTCCACCAAAAGTCTCCCACACCTCTAGCTACTGTAACAATATCTGCAAACCGTATGTGTGCACAGTTTCCATTATGAATGAAGACATCTTCATCGTGATAACCTCCAAAGTGCTCCAAAATTTCAGCGCGAGAGTACCCACTCGGAAAGAACTGGCACGTTTCATATCAATCATTTTGCACAGAAGTACATTCCTGCGGCTGGAGCAAAACAGAAAACATTTTTTTTTGTAAATCCCTACAAATAAGCCATATTTTTAATAATAATGTATAAAATGGAGAACTTAAAAGTTCTATATTTCACCTGTAATTGCATGTTCCAATGTGCTCCTTTAATTCTCCCCGTTTGCAAGTCTGACTACAAACCAACCACCTTGAAAGTGCATTCAAAATCAACGGAATCCAACAAAGACTCCAACGCACAATTTCTAACCTTCACCAACCGATAAGGAACTTGACATTGAGGACAATGACTTGACGAGTTAGAACACAATTGTGGCAAACACTGTGTCCATTTTTGCATTGGAAAATTTCTTTGTCCGGAAATTCCAAACATATCGGACACTTGAAACTTTTTAAGCCCTCCATTCCACAGAATTTTTTCCCTGGCTAATCGTACACAATTTGGGAAGATAATAATTATTAATTACGAAATTTATAATAAACTATAGTCTCAGTAGTAGGATAAATACAATTAGTCATCTTTCATGTTTTTACGCTAAAGTTTCAGAATATTGAACGAAAATGCTCTTTGTACACTGTTGTCCTATCCAAAAATTGGTAAATGAGTCAACTCTTTCAATTCTTACAATTCGTACATACATGAAAAATGCATGGCATGTGAGTTGTGTATCACAACTTGTGATATGAAAATGGGGTGCTTGCTGTACTACAGTTCGTATTCTTATTTTCATCTTAACATTGACTTTAAGCGTAAGCTAAAAGCTAAAATACTATACGGCCACTTGGTTGAAATCCATTTAATACAGAATATTTACAACACAACACTGTTGCGTTGCAGCCCACTTGGGTTTCTTCTATAATGTAAACAAGCTTCAGACCTGCAATATTTTTGGTTAAAGCCATGATCAGAAGAACGACAGTCACATTTTAAAATGGATTTATATTCATTACTCTCCAGCTTTGCTATCAGAAAGAAGCAGTAAGTCGCATACACACACGGTTAAATAGTGTGTACTATCGCAAGGAGGTCTGACAAAAGGCATCTTATATGCATATACCTTTGCTTGTAAATGTACCTTTGCTCTGTCATAAACGGCCTAGTCCGTCTAGTGATAAAGATTTTCATTCATAAGTACCCTATTGAAACTCATATTCCTTGTGTTTCTTGAAAATTTGAATGTCTCTTATGACCATTATCATAAAACTTTTAGACAAGACCATATTATATGCAAAGTGCTTTGCTTTAACACTTTAGCCTGTACATGAAATTCAATGGTTGAACCTCAACCGTTGAGGTTTATGGGCTAAAAATACTACGATGGTTGATGGATACTGGATGTTGTAACTGAGGATCCTTTTTATTAAGGGATACGTTACATGCAAAGATTTTTATGGCTTAAGAACTTTTATTTTTAACACCAACAGCAATTAATGACTACTATGAATATATTCAAAGATAAAAAAATCCATATAATACATAATATGATTAGATATTACCCTTGCTCTTTATTTTTTAAGGATACTCAACGGACTTTTTCGGTCCGTGTTACTTTTATGAAATGGAAAAACGGAAGAATGAAACTACAATTATTATCTAGCAATAGGCTAAAATTCTCGCTGGACCACCAGTTGCTCCAGTAATCTTAATGGGAAGGACAAAAAGGCGAAGATTAGATGAAAAGCCATCACATAATTTGCCCTTTTTGTTCACAGCATTCAATACAAGGTGAAGATTTGCCACGTTCTCAATATTATAGATTTGTCTCTCCCCAAAGAATACGTGAACTGGGAGGTTCCCCTGTCAAATAAAAAACATATTATAAATGATGTATGTATGAATGAGATTTGCTGAACAAGCTGTATCAACTCACCCCATTGTTTCCAATATCTACGGAAGGTGTGTCTATTCCAAATCCAACAATGTTTCTTTCGTTAGCCAGCCATTTTGCAGCCTCCCCAGAACATCCTGGAAAGTTCAATATTGGTTTGGAAGAATTGGTCGAGTTAGTCCACCCCAAATATGTTTGTTTGTCAGGCCAAAACCTTGACCATCCAGTGTGAACCAGAACAACACTTTTAGATGGAATTTTGCCGTGTTGGGATTCGTGCTTAAGAATGTGTTGTACTTGGAGTGTAAATGCGTCCGGAGAGGGTGACGAAAATACATCTTCTTGTACATCAATTATTGCGGCACGAACATCAATCATGTGGGAATCTGGAATTTCGTCCAGTGTCCAACCGTTTTCATTAAAATGGATTGGGGCATCCACATGAGTGCCACCGTGCTCGGCCATGCAAAATGAATATGTCGCATACCTACATAATAATTTGCAAAAGTAAAATAAGTAACTTAAAGTTGTAATATAATATTTTGCTAATTAGTACAATAATTTCGCACGAACCAGTATCCTCCTTCAGTGTAACCCTTTCTATCTTTGTATAACTCAAAGTTAAATTTTTGTCCAGGGTAAAATATTGTATCATTGTTCAGTGAGTAACTTAAATCAAAATATTCACTGGCTTTGGTACTTCTTACGGCTACGCTAGCCAAAATAAAGGAAAACCAAACTAAAGCCACAAATTTCTTCATTATAAAGCAATGTGATGTGATACGCTTCAAGTATCAAAGCAGACTAAATGAAGAAACAACCGAAAGGAACAATTCTAACCAACTTATTTATTCATAAGTTTAAAAACAGATCCTTCAGAAAGTTTATTTAGATAAAGTGTTTCTTATCCTTCGTCACATCGTCCAAGTAAAGTAAAGTAAAACCCATACTCCATACTTTTCTAGCCTTGCATTGAAACTAAACACTGTTAGGACAAATTTATTTGTTTATAGAACTCATCATGGAAGTCATTGGATCGCAAACTAGATCTGTATTATGCATTTTTCATGTCACCTTTTTCTACCCCTTATATCTGCCATGCAATTACAATCATCTTGATTATTTCATGATTAGGAGTCAGAGCAATATCAATATGCTCAAGATTGAACTCTATTGAATGAGTGATGAACTATAATGCTACAATGCAATGGTTTTTGCGTTTATGCATGATTAATTTGTGAAAATATATAATTTCTAAAAAATACAATCATAGCCATACCATACAGCACTACTCAATCAAAATACTGTTTTGTTTTTACTTAGACCAGTGACTCAGTCTAGCGGTCATCCCAGGTCACAGAAAAATTTAATCCTGTACGGCAATAATTGCATACTATGTGTTCTTGTGAGCAAATTGTAATTGCTTTGTCAACTTTTAAAATTATGTTTATTCCTTCCCACCCTTCCCACCATTATGAAAAATGCAAAATCAAATAAGACGGATGTTCAAATTTACAATTCAATATGTACAATCATGGATTTTTTTTTCAAATCGCTTCCTGTTTTATTGCCTCTAATAAGCGTCCATTATTTGCAACTTTACAAATACTAGTGGTGTTGTATGTGATTGGAATTTCCTCTTCTCCATACATATGCACAGCAATCAGGTGAGCATATATGCAAATGGCTCAGTCGTTTCGTATGTGAACGTATTTTGTATGCAAAACAGCAAGTTTATAAAAGCAGTTGATTTTACTACATACACTTGAACTTGGAAAAGATAACTGGCTTATGCTTGACTGATGTTTGTGCAGCAAACTAATAATAAATATTCGTGAATGATACATATTATGATTCAAACTCATCAAGTCATTGACCATTGCAATGGGATAGGGATGACCATCAATCATCTACCACTGTTATAAATACAAGCAGGATTATGCACATGCGGAGTTCCTGTTTCAATTACAAATTAGCTTTCTTCCTGTTTGATTAAAGTAGAGATTATTCATTTGGCTCTGCAAACGGAAGTACACAACCTTCAATTGATCAACAACTCAAAGTGTTATAAATGCTACCCAATAAATAAAGTAGCTTGATTATCAATGTTGGCACTCTCAAGGTTATCCTCAATCTAATTATTCATCTGCCGATTTAACACCAAAAGAAGAGTTAATAGATCTTTGAATTTTATTTTTAAATAAATTTTCAAAATGAAACGAGCAATTTTCTTTGTTTCTTTTGTATCCGTATTTGTTATTCCGGGTCAGTTTATAAAAGTTATATATACCACAATAAGTTTATTTCTATCAGACGCAGGGTAATTATTTAGAGGTTTAATTATATTTGATAGCCATGCCGGATTACCCTCAGGAAAATTCCAATAGTCATCCCGCAAGTAGAGCATTCTTTTCCAGCCTTGTTAGAAGGAGACAAGAATCTGCTATTCCTCAAGTATCTTGGAAAACACGAATTGTTGGAGGTATCGAGGCACAACCAAATCAGTTCCCTTATCAAGTCTCGGTACATGTGAGAAATTACTTTGGAGGTTATGACCATCTCTGTGGTGGGGTAATCTATGATGCAATACATATTGTGACTGCAGGTATTTCTTGACGCATCAACTCAGCCATGTTATTCTTAATACATAGTTTAATACTTAATAAGCATAACTGTATTCTAGCTCACTGCCTCAGTGGCTACCATCACAGGAATCTCAAAGTAATAGCTGGAGAACATGATCTATTCAAAGATGAAGGTCCCGAGCAGTACCGTGATGTTGCCAGCACCGTATACCACCCTGGCTTTATTCGGTAAGTCAGTTACATATGTATATATACTAAGGGAAAACAACACAATGAAAAAGTATAATGGAAAAACATGCGTTTTTTTATTGTAGTGAGATACAGCTTAATGACATTGGAATTATAACTTTGGATCATCCATTGGATCTAAATGCTCAAATCCAACCATTAAGACTTCCAAACGAGCCGATTGACTACTCTGAAATTGCTCGAACCACTGGTTGGGGTGAACAACAATTGGTCAGAAATGACGAACAACAATCTAAGCTGATGTATGTTGATTTGACATACTTCCCTAGAGAAAACTGTTCGAGACTGTATGATGGGTGGGCTTTCATCGAAGATGGAATGCTGTGTTACGGTGAAAGTGATGGGGTAAAGGAGCCTGTAACGGCGATTCCGGAGGTCCTTTAGTTTGTAAGGTTGATAACGGGACTGAATATTTGTGTGGATTAGTTTCTTGGGGAATGGTTCCTTGTGCATTAGCTGAGTTTCCCTCGGTTCGAACAATCATATTTTTCCAAAATATTTAATATCAAATTAGCATCAAGCCAAATTAAAATCACATGTCTGTTGCTTTTTAAAACAGGTTTTTGTAGATACCAATTGGTACTTAGGCTGGCTTCATGGACTCCTGCCGCACAAGAATTGTCTGAAATAATTGCATACTAACTGTAATCATGTATGTAATCATGATGCTATGTATGTAAACTGTTTTTGAAGTATTTTATATGTATCTTATCTTGTATAAAAGTAACTAATAATAAATATGTGTAAAACATTTGGAATATCATTCCTGTGCATTTATTTACGTACCATCAACTATATTATACTAATTCAGCATATAAGTTTTAATGTAGGAATTCCTCCGTATTCAACTTTTTGCCAACTTTGTACAGATTTTTCACGGCTAGTCGACAAGCCTCCGAATAGGAATATACTGTGTAAGAAAGTCCATGTTTCTCAGCCAAGGCTTTGACACGATGACAAATTTCTTTTTGTCTAAACTGTGGCATAGTAGGAAATAGGTGATGCTCAATTTGATAGTTCAAATAACCCATCCACCAGTCACACACCATGGAAGGCTCAATATTTGCAGTGTGAGTAAATGAGTACTCAATCCAATGATTTGGTTTATTCGTAGTTTCCAAATGGGAATGACTGAGGGAGAAATTAGTGCCAGAAAGAAAGCAAACCAGTAGGACGCTACGAAATACCAAACTACTCCAATATACATCATGACAAGGAAGCTTGGGATGTTGAGCAACATTTCGAAATATGCCTTTTTCCTCAGTTGACACCGTGGATGTAAGAAAAATTTCCAAGCAATGACAACAACAAACAAGTCAATTGTCCAGTAGAGTATCCCTTGGTGTTTTGACGAAAACTTGATAAAGTCAGACTTGCTGCGGACTTCCTTCTCATTAAGGCTACGAACGGTAGAGCAGCAAGGTCAACATCGTGATGCAGTCTTTGCGGCATGGCATGATGCCGATTGTGCTGAGAGTTCCACCAAACCGATGAGCCACCGCAAAAGGCACCTGCAAATCAATAGCCTGTGTCAACCATCCAAACTAAACCAATTAACGATCATGGTTGATGCTAATATTAATAGGATTTACACATGCTGATATCTTGTAAAAGTTGGTCTAGTTTCTTGTTTCCAGTTAACGATCTGTGTCCTCCTTCGTGCATAATCCACCCAAAGCGACTAAATGCAAAACCGCCAGTATGGACAATAGAAATTTTAAAGGAGCGGAAAGGTTTGAGCGAAAATCCCAGTACTAAACATGCAAGAGAAAGTGATTCCAGAAATCGGAGAATGACTTGATTGATCGATGGATTAAAATATCCTTCTGCGACGAGTTGCTGAAATAATTCCTTAAAGTCCTTGCTCAGTGCTTTCATGCCTTGTCATAGCGTTGGGACAAGGCCGACTATTCAAAATAGTTATGCATTATTATTGGTTTGTTTGTAGTAACGTTAAATAAATAAAACGTGGGCAAGTGCCCTTAATACTTGATAAGTACCCTCGTCAGGTGTGGCTGGTCTCTTTTTAAGTGATTTCAGCATGAGTTGTACCATTTTTCTAGATCTAAAATGAAACTGTTCAATAGCTTGTGTGGCATCTTCGCCACGTTCCGTATAAAATTGGATGACATTTCCTCCGGGGTGTTTGTGAATAAAGTCAGTCACATCGTAGAAATAACCATTGTAAAGAATTTCCGTCAAAACTCGCTTCTTAGGCTCAGAAAATACCATTTTTGAATCGAGATGAATTGGTATTGATTGAGATGAAATGCAAATATTGCAAAAGTAACTGAACAACGACTACCAGCAAGCTACTGGAAGGACACTGACCCCAGTTTATTACTGGGCGTCAGTTCCAGGCTGAGAGCTTGATGATATTATTTATACTGTAACGCAATTAAATTAGTCATTGGTTAATGTAATTGAACAATCTCATGTAAAAGTTTCCATCCCTTTTCAATTACGATTCCATTCATGAATGCTTCAATTAAATCTAAGCATGTACTTTTATGCAGTAAAGGCAAATATATTGTAAACGTTGATTGCATTTATTTCTATGTACACATAACATGATCGTTCGTACGCATGCGAAGCCGGATTTAAGCACAGGTAAACCCAGAAAATGAAACACATTTAAAACAAATTCATATGACCTTCTAACAATCAAGAACATGTAATATGAGTTTAGTAAGACTTCCTGTCAATTACGCAATTAAAACGGCCCAAATATGCCTCATTTTGCTTATTAAATTATTTATTTATTTATTTAATTAAAATCATTCCAATCCGTAAAGAACTGGCGAAATGAGGACTTGACCAGTCACGCAAAGGAAGTATCATAGATATAAAGGAAACAATTTATTGTTGTGCCCTCTGTAATTTTTGTAAGCAGGCATTTTCCTTTCATCAAATGCTTACAGCTAGTTTCAACACGAATGTTTGCAGAAAGTATTTTTTCCTTGTAAATCACGCAGTTGCATCAAAAATTAAAAAGGCAAGGATTCATTCAAATATATCTTGGTGAATCAGCATCACAATAAATCACACATATGGAGACATAATATGCATATTTGCTATAATCAAGCCATCTACTTTTCAAGCTGCATGAACTCAATTTGCTTTTTTACGTACTTTATCTTTGAAAATATTGTATCATTAGATTGTATATACATGCTGCAAACTGATGCATATTTTAGGTAGTTAGCAATGGGTTTCTTAATTTCGAGTTCGATGGAAGGACGGTTAGAGTTAATATTACTAAATAAACTGCAGCTAGTAAACGGAATATAGAGAAAAAGTAAGTTGCTTTTGCATTTGCTGTAGCCATCATTATGTAAATCAAATGACAATAGTTTTTGTAAGTGATTTCATTACAGACGACCATTAAGACTAAACTTCTAAATGTTTTCCAGACTGTGCTCACTCATAAAATCAATATGCAAAGAATAGAAGAAGCTTGTCTGCGAACACATTTGATAGTATGTACGCGTTATTGAATTGCACCATTTAGTTTTCCGATGGTGCTTGTCGTTATTATCGCTGATTGCCATCCTTAAAGTGTCATACTTTTAGATCAAAGACATCTAGGTGAATGGAAGTTAAATTTTTGCTCTTCAAATTGACTCTGTTGTTGGAAGTTTGTATTTATTCACACATCAAGGTCAAGGTTGTCACTTGCTATTTCCTGATTAATAATCATTTTCTTACATTCACTAAATCATGGTATCTGTAGTAAGGTCACCGAAAGTTCCGGATAGCGTAATTACCTTCCAACTGCTTGCTGCATTTCTACTGTGCCTAATTATAATCACAATGCATATCGAATCTTCATCAGCAGGTAAGTATCTGGACAGAGACAACTTTATTTTCCAACTTGACCTTCTGAATATTCTAATCATTCGTTAAATGTTCACTTGATAGTCATTGTCGTAAGAGGAAGCAGACCTCGCGGTCGAATTTTAAGGGGTCGAGGGAGAGGTTATTACCGTTTGGGTGGAATTGGGTATGGATGCAGAAAATTCGCGAGAAGGGGATATACATGGACAAATGGGGGACGATGTGGGGACAGGCGTCCTAATAGGTTTCCAGGACTTGGGTGGGATTTATCATTGGCTAATAAGTTCACTATCTTGCGTTTGTATGGTATTGAAAATAAAATTAAAGAAATCAGATATACACGCTATCCGTATAAGCTTTGCATCTTTCACCTTCGACTGACTCCTAAACTGCTCAGGGCACATACTCAGGATAAATCTCATGTGCTGACAACATTTTTTACAAAGTACGATTAATATTAATAGTAGACTAAAATTTAGAAGCACTTCCTTTTTTAAGTTATGAAAGTAACACAAAATGCGTCATACTACTTATGTCATATTAAGTGGTAGTAAACGTATTTTGATTTTTGTAGTCATTAAACTCTTTATACCCGAACTTGATACTTTTAAACGAATTATTAAACTTTTAAAAGCAAAGCTATTCAAATCTGACTGAAACACGCAATTCCACACTAAAATATTATGAGTTGTTATCCGGTAAGAGAACTTTCTGAATGCACATTTACTCGTGAAAGTAAATATTATATAGTGTGAAAGATTTAGTCTGGAACTGTCAGTCAGTTGTCACTGTCAATATCGAGAGAGTCAATTTGGTTATCACGCCTGGTTTAGGTATTAAGCACGAGAAAACTTTTACAGAATTTTTCTTTTTAACGGAAGCACAATGGTCTCAATTAGGTCTCACGACAATCCCAGTTTAGTTAAATTGCGGCTACTTGCTGGTTTTATGCTTGTCATGATCGTAGTTTCTACCTACCTGGAGACTACTGAAGCTACATGTAAGTGTATATCGTAAATTTTTTGCAATTTACTTTTCTTTGTATTTTTAACGTTACTGACGACTTTTACTTTCAAATAGTTATCATCGTACGCCCTATCCGCTTTGGGGGCTATCGTAGAGGATATCAAAGTAGGTATCGTGGCTATGGGTTCAGAGGTTACCCAAGATGGGGTTCTCCATGGCGTGGAGGATGGCGTGGTAGCAGATGGCGTCAGTACGGATGAGCAATTCATTTTGATTAAAGTTACTGAAATTGGATCACAACAAATACATGTCCCTAAAATTCAGTACAGCAATAAAACTTACAATTTCGAGCAATACCTTCATAAAACACGACTTATTGTTATTCATTGCAGTTCTTTAATTTAACTTGTGCTTTTGTTTGTAATTGTATTTGACTGGACAACATGGATCCTGCACAAATGTTTTCTGCACTAATTACTTGTTAATTGAATGTTTACAATATTGACTCGACTCGTCAGTATTTCTGTGTGCTCACCTTAGCTTTAGAAGTTTTATTATTTTTGTTAGTTGGGAATTTCAGCACTTGATGAATATGCTAAAAAATGTTGTATTTGTCAAGTCGTGGAGAATTAATTAGCGATTTTCGGGTACGTTTAAATCATTCATGAATACGAATCCATCCAAAGCGTACATTGGCTTGTCATAGGCCCACCATTGTAGACAAAGCAATTTTGTCTTATGATGACATGTATGTATGTTGGAGCATGGAATCGTCAATGCCAAGATGAAGATTGAATCGCATAACAAGAATGAGTCACCATCGCCCATTTACAAATTACAGGTAGGTATATTTTACATCAAGAACGCAATGCATTTCAAACACACAGGTTTGGTTAAATGTCTATGATTTCAAACTATTAATTATCCCAAAGTATGGCCAGGGTTTATTGCTGGTGATTTAAGTGTGAAATAGATTTACCAAGAAAACTTATAAATATGCATGCTTCCAGTGTTTTGTGCTTGAAAGCATTTTTTACTTCCAAGCTATTAACAGTTCACTTAGCATTAATTAGGACGTTTCCTGGAATGCCCACTCTTAGGTACTATTTGGGACAGGCTTCTCCAGTTTTATTTTGAATGATTGGGATTTATTCCAGATAAAAATGCATATTTATACAGCAGAAGTTCCAGTAAATATTGTCAGTTTACTTCAAGTTCTTGTCGGAGAATCATCTCTTCAAATCATTATTCATCTTGTTCTGAAACACGAAGCTCATAAGTCATAGGTTTAAAATGGCTCTGAAACTGGCAGTCTCAAAAAGTTCCATAAGCATAGCGTTCTTGTGCAGCATTTTTGCTCTCTACCCTGTTCCAGAGTGTACAAGAAGGAGTTGCTATTCCGCAATACGGAGGGTAAAAAATTTTGTTATTATTATTATTATTTTAATTATGTCTATTTGGATTTCAATTTTGACATCATTTTCAGATACGGAGGTGGTTGGGGGGGAGGCGGTTGGGGTGGAAGAGGTGGCGGGTCCGTAAAGAATTAAATTAAATTGAATTTAAATGTTACAAAATAATCTAACCATTAAACTATAATGGGGGTCTTCACGTCACCCTTTGTAAGTTAGTAAACTCTGCATAGCAACAAGACTTACTAAGAAATCAAACTTTCCTTTTACAAAAGTAAATTTTTACAAAATTTCACCATGGAAAGGGTTGCTTAAAATGTTTACTCAGAAAAAACGATGCTTTTCGGTCGTTTTTTCTGAGAAGTGCATGTAGTAGATTTATTTGAAAGTTACTATGCAAAAATTCTAACTAGACCGTTCACGTCGTCAAGTTCGATTAATTCCGCAAAAGTCATGTTAAATTGACGTGAAGAGATGGGTTGACGTTGGGGCCGAGGGAGTCAATGGCATATGGCGGTTACGCTAGACCTTTAATTGTTGTTGGTTGACGTCGGAAGTCTGCCATGCAAATGCAACTGACAACTGAGCATGAGTTTTTGTCTATAGTTTTTTAATCGAATTTCTTGAAACACCGTTTTTCATAACGATCTGAATAAATCCGCAGCAAACCATATAAACACGTACATTGTCATTGTCACAGATTTTTATTCCGGTTAGGTGCATTATTACTATCCATCCATATAGACTAACGTGAATCACGTTATACAACAATTACAATAGACATGAAGGGCTGTAGAAGAATATGCAAGGGGTTCGTCACATAATCAATCCTCAATCATATCATATCACATTCAACATTTGTACATGTACTGTACACGATCGTATGAATTAGTCATAAAATGTGTCAGTAAAAGACGGTGATACATAAAGCTCAGTTTCAGATGAAATACGGAATGCAGTGTTTCTTGTGCTAATTTGTATTATTTCTCTAAGAAATGTCAAATGACCTTGAATATTTTTTATATACCTAATTTGGTATCTAATTGTAAGATATTTTTAGCTATTGACAGCGAATGCAGAGCATAAAATACTCCCTTCTCTATATATATTGTGCTCAATCCTCAATCAACCATGTTGTTCACTTTTCCTTTTCTTACACTTTACTCAGTCGTTCGTAAGTCATATCAGAAGTACCGTACATGCACTTACTGCAACTATACACACATTCGTCGTACTATGTACAAAAAAGAATTGAGTGAATAGGCACGCACGTGGACGTCGTCCGTTTCTTCTGATCGTGAGTTGCAGTTGCTCTATAAGAATACTTGACAAGTGTCATTAAATCTTTTTTGAGCAGTGGTTGATTTGCATGTTATTTTGCGAAGGTAAAATTAGTAAAATACATTATAAATTGGTTTTGACTCAGTTGAATTAAGTTAAAAATTAAAACTATTCCGTTAAACATCACAGAATCCAATCGAGACGAAAAAAGTTATTCATACTCAGAAACCTCACAAAGAGACAGTGGCTCCTCGAAGATTTCCGGTTGGAGTAATGGCAGGGAAGGCCCCAGTCAATGTTCCGGAGCGCTGGATTGGAAGGAAGATTCGTAGCTGTAAATGGGCCGTTTAAGCTCAAAACTCCTCCGGTTGTTCCAAACTCTGAAGAACCGGTAGCTGCTGGGAGTAGTAGTGCTGCGAATGAAACGGAACCAGAAGCGGAGAAGATGGACTCTTTTTTTTAGGTCAACTTTAGTTGAATAATCAACAAATACGAAATTGGATGAAATTCGGGATTGATACGGGTTTTCGTCGATCTAGAGAGCTTCTACGATGACTGCAACTTGAATACAATTGACTATTTTAACTAGAGCAATTAAAATAATATCCATTATAGCAGTTTTGTAGCAAATTGAATTAGCTACAATCCCTAGCAAGAAAAAAGCATATGAAGTATTATTGACTTCGTGGCTGATCCTTTTCTGCCGGGTTCTCATGAGACGCTGCACAGAAGTCCAAAAACAAGTTCAAATGTGACAAGTTAATGACATGGTTGTTCTTCGAAAACGAGGTTTCAAATAAGACAAAATCAGCAGATAGGTAAAAAAAGCTGTAGAATCCGGTGAAGATAAAATGAAGGTCCAGAGTGGTCGTGCCCCTAACATAATGTCGCCGAAATAGATCATAGCTGCAAATTAATTGCATCAGCGCCAACCCTCATTTTCAGCAAGCCAGCAGTGAAGAAACTCAAATTAAATTAGGACAGTTTGATTCATATTAAAGCTAAGAAACTGGGGAATCCTACCATGGCAAAGAAGAGTACTTCTAAGCTACCCACTTTGCAAAAGGCCGTAGGATAAACGTGTACCATTGTTGTGCAAAAAAGTGCTTAGAAAAATTGTCATCATTGACAATGAATCGTACGTCAAACAAGATCCTTCCCAGACTCC